>WAAG01068081.1:0-45033 GCA_013390105.1 Tichodroma muraria
CACCGAGAAGTTTTAAATCAGCAATTTAAAAAACTGAAAGAAGAAAGGCTAATACCCATGTTATTCTTAATTAGTAAGCCAGAGCAATTGTGTATAACTAAATCAGAGCCTGGAGTGTGAATTTTGCAGGAGTTACGAAGTGATGATTAATCCCTAAATGAGGATTCCTCTCCTGTACTTTAAAATCTGGGATTGTTCTCCCTCTTAACAGAGGAAAAATCTTTTTTAAATTGTGTTTGCCAAATCCTACTGACAAATATTCTGGCTGGTAAAGACAAAAACTGTTGTGCTATTAATGCATCAAAATTAATTATGCCAGTATAACTGGTTATCTTTGGCACAAGTACAGAGCTCAAGGGACCAGACATGGCACTGCCCTCTTTGTTACCATGGCAGACAATTATGAAAGGAGCACAGATCTGGACTTGCATAACTCAAAGCAGTTCTGACCAGATTGTAAATTTCCAGGTTAAGAGTAAAAGAAATACTCCTTTCTCCAAAACTGTCATTTAGGACCCAGAAGGAATCTGACCCACTTGCAGGGGAAAAAAATGACAGTTGAAAGAGATATGATGAATGTTGTACTACAAAGGAATTTTCACAAACCACTCTGAAAAATTCACTTGATTTACCCTGGTACAAGGTGGTAAAATGACCTGGGTATGGCGCAAGATTGGTATTTTTAGCTTGAACTTCTCTGGCCATATCTTCTATATTTGGGGCTGAATATGCAAGCAAAATAGTGAGCTGCTTCTGTGAGACTGCAGTAAACTCTTCAGCCTGGGTAGGATGGGATGGTCTGGATAAAATGGTATTTGTTGCTTTAGATAGCTGCTTTTCTTGAAATTGAAACTTGGTCAAACTGTGATCACTTACAGGTACAGCAAGGTAAACAAATAACATCTGGGACGTGGAAATATCTTTTCTACTTGCCAAGTCGGGAAGAGGTAGGCAACAGTGAGTCTGATACATAGAGTATCAGCAAAATACTCAGGTTTTGTGTCTCCTGATTACAAAGGGACTTCTTCAAACCTGTCTGCAGAGCTGCCTGCAGTCGGTAGTCGCAGCTCGTGTGAACAGTGTGCCAAGCAGCGTGCTCTTTGCATGTGCCAGATGTAAGCAAGCAGTGATTTATGTGTGCAAATGCCTCTAGGAATACGTGCACATGAGCTCAGGGGGAATTCAGCACGAGAGCTTTTAAAAACTTGAATTCTGACTTGCTTCCCACTTTCTTGCGCATTAGAACCGGCTCTGCTTCTGAAAAGATACAAACTGGAGGTTGACAAGAAGCCGAGGGGACAAATGTTTTAGCTCAGTAACAAATAGAGGTGAATGCCAGTGAGTCCTCTGCTAAGTTTTGAGGGCAGATAGCTGGACAAGAAATTCAAAAACATTCTTTTAACACCACAAAAATCTCTCTAATGTCTGACCATAACTATAGGGCTGTTTAAAAGCAGAATCTGGGAAGATGGGAACAGTTCACTTTCTCAGAATTTAACTTCCAAATAGAACTGCTAAGACCAGTTTGTAAACTTTTAACCTGTGTCTAACAGCAGCAGTTGCACATCTGTCACCTCTGTACGGGAGCTGAGTGCCGAAAGAAACAAGTGGATGTGCATTTATAGGGAGGCAAAAACACTCCAGTAATGCTGGCATTGAAGGTCATTTAAGGATTCTGACCAGGTGCCCTCCAGGTCTAGGGCAAGCAAAACTGGACAGAGAAAAAAAATGGACTTGAATGCTGCAGTGACTCATGATGTTTGGTGAGCTTCTCTGTATTTTAGCTTAGTGATAGATGCTGTTTCAAGCCACAGGGAAGCCATGTGGGTATATCTGATAGTGACTAAAGCATTGCACAGCTCCTAGAGGCTGTGATGCCTTGCCATCATGGTATGTTCAACCCATAAAAGCTTTTCCAGTGGTGTGTCATCAATTCTAATTGCCCCTCTTCATTCTTTTGTGGTATTGTATAATACAGCTCCAAGAGGCCAGAATTGTTCTCTATTCTGCATTTGCAGCTGAATACAGCTTCTGAATTACACCAATTATTCTGCTAATCCGCTTCCTGACTTGGCCGAATTATCTCAGAAAGTAGCTATGGTCAAAAATAAGAAAAAAGTGAAACTAGCAGCCACAGAGTATGTTCTCTGAGGTATGTTCACCTCTGAGGGTTACTCCTTGTAGCTATGGTGATCTAAGAATCCACAGCAAATGCTTCTGCTGTGAGTCTTGCGCTCTCTTGCACTTCAGCTTTTTTAAGACTGTTCTGAGCCAATCTAACCCAATAAGCTAAGCTAAATTTAAATAAATTCATAAATAAAAATTTTTAAAAGTTTAAAAGAGTTTCATTTTCTCCAGCTTTAATGAGCTGAATTGTCTGTGAGAAGGGTTTGGCAAATTCCAGCACAAGGGCAAGGTGGGATGTGTCTGGGAGGAGGAGATAAGGAGAGAGCAAAGGGTCATAAGCTGAAGTGGAGCAGGGCTTCCACCTTTTGGGAGCAGCAGGCTATTAGATCATCCCCATATCTAATCTTTCTGCTTGTTAGTCACTGCTGAGACTGGGGGTGTCTTGACAAAACCTTCGTTGCTATTGTTGCTTCCCTTATGACACAGAGGAAACACAACTTGTTTCTTATAATTTCCTTCATGTAAGCAGTGAGCAGGAATTCCAGGGTCTCTGTACTCCAGGCACAGAAAATGACTACTCAACAGCTTTTGCTGTCTGAGGAGAGTGCTGTGCTGGGAAATAAGAGTGATGTTGACTCTGAAAGTGGCTACAAAGAGCCAGATGAAATCCTTATGTGAAATATGAACTGAGAGACCCTGAGGAAAGGAACCACTTATCTCAATATATGTTGTCCTCTTAAGGTCGCTTAGGTAAGGCCAGGGCAGCAACATTTGATGATACGTTCATGCCAAAAAGTCATATGCAGTCCAATTCTGCCATAAAAATGGTTAGTGATGCAGTAGAAGCTGTATTTCACTGCAGGTTTTGTCACTGTGACCCCACAAACAACATCTCCACGGTATGGCATATGAAATATAGCCTGAGATTCATATGTGGCCCAGAGTGATGCGGAATTTCAGGTTGTGTGAAAGGTAGTCACGCTGTGGAATGGCTCCCCTGCAGAGATGGGCTCACAGTGCAAAGTGAAAGTCTGGATCCAAAACTTCTAGCAGTTCACATACAGATTACACCAATCTGTCACTTCCAGTCCATAATTTTTCATACACTTATATGTGGTTGTACACATATTTAAAGTCCAGAGTAGTCTCAGAAAACATACAAGAGCATGCCAAGAAGGAATTGAAGCAGAGTACGTAGAATTTCACATTAGAGTGAAGTAGCTGTGAATGAACTCACCAAGTGAGTTCCCTCTGTGTATTTGCACAGTGTAATCATTGGTTACTTGATTTGTGTACAGGTGCTCAGACTGTGTATGTGGAATGTCAGCAGCTGATTTACTGAAAACATTAAAAAATACATTAGAATGTCCATGTAAGTTCACCATAAAGAATGCTCCCAAGCTTGCCTGTGCATGTTAACACTTTTCTATGTGCCCTCCAAAGTCTGTACACAATAACCTGTTTTCTACATCACCAAATCAGTGGCAATATCTATGGAGCTTTGGTATTATTCACTTCTCCTCAAGAAGCTCGTTCATCATTTGCAGTGAGCCTTAGATAAAAGACTCTTCATCTGTGTAAAATACTATTATTATTGTTGTTGTTATTGTTAGGCTAGTGTTTTTAGAGGGTTTTATTGGAACCTGATGTGCTGCCAAAAGTAACACCCTGGGAATCTTTCAACAACGGTTCCTGGGTGTTCTGTAGATTACTGCTGTTTTCTCATACACTGTCCCTGGGAATTACATTCTCAGATTAGAAAAACGTCCGTCCTCTTCCCTCTGAGAGAAGAACTGCTGTTCTGGCTCTGTATTAAAGGATTAGGATAGTGTTTTTTTCTGGTGACTTATTATTCAGGTTGTGTTTTGTTTTCTCATTAACCCCTTTGCGAAACAGGTTCAAAATGTAAAATAAGATTGATGTGTGAATGATCTTGTAGCATTATGCAAACACTCTGCATAGCTGAGAATGGCCAGTTAAAGGAGGACTGGTGGAAAATTGGACCCAGACATTGTCAGCAACTTTCAACCCTGCAGAGACAAAGAACCTTTAAGAGCTAACTTTATAATGAGGAGCTATAGTACAGCATGGCAGAATTTAAAGGGAGGCCCAAATCCCCTTAGTGACAATTGTGTTTTTCAGAGATCTCCTGAGTAGAGGTTGCTTTGAGAGACCTTTGGAAAGGGGTGTAGCAAATGAGGCATTCCTAGGAGACTGTACTGGGGAAACAAATACCTCAGAGCCAGAATAGGAATGGGAGGAGATTAAATCAGAATAACCATTTCTCTGACAATTGAATGCCCAGATTCTGCAAACAGTCTTGTTCTGAAGAAAGCATTCACATTTAGAAACTGAACATGTAAAGTTTTCAGAGTGGGAAAACAAAACTTTGCAGGAACTGAAGTTTCTTATGATTCCTTTCTCACTGTACCTAGTGTTTATGCTGTAGTTTCTCCCTTCAGGATGGCTAAGGGACAGAAGAAATGGGAACCACTGGTGCAGAACAAATGCCCTGGATTTCAAGTAGGGTTCACTCAGTAAGCACTGTGTACCAAAGCTGGATTCTTGTAAAGGGATAGCCAAAATGCTGTGTCCAAATGAAATCCTAAATGTTTGAGGAGGGATGAAAGAGATAGGAAGGAGGAAGAAAAATCCTGGACCATGTAGGGCAGACTGGGCACTGGATGAGTCTATTTGAAGGGCAGTTTGGGTGGCCTTTATTTGGCATGAGCTTGGACAAATGGTTCATATTAGCTCCCAGCTTTAGTTATGCACTGAAACATTTAGAGTACCTAGCACGAAATGATTGAGGAGCCTGTCCCTATAGTTTATTCACTCCTGATCACACCCTTCCCTTCTGGTTTTCTGCCTCCCCCAGCAGAGCTCGCCCCTGTTGGAGCAGCTCAGCTTTACTGTCAATATGTTGTGCAGTAGGCCTGGGGTTTTGTGGTGCCTTTCTGTGCACTCACTACAGTCTTGTTTGTTGGGGTTTTTTTTCCCTGAAAAAAAGCCCCTAAACAAAACCCAACAAAAATAAATGTCAATTTGCTTCCTTTTTTCTTATTCTTGACTTCTCATATTCTGTTTGGGTACCCTGATACTCTGTTTGATGCTGCTGCTAGCATGACCAGAGAAAGTGGGCAAAAGAAACTTTTTTACAATTATTAATATGACTACCATGACCAGTGACTTATAATATATATTTATCCCTGTCTGACGGGGAGATAAATATTTAGTGAAATAGTTGTGATTGTTCTCTCTAGTTTTTGACCCTGGCACCAAACAGTTTTGTTTTCTTGGGCCTTTTGAAGACCTTTTACCTTGTAATTCATCCTCCGCCCTCCCTACATCATCTCAACACCTCAGCTCCTGCAGCACTCGAGTACAGAATGTGAATTTCCCTCTGCTCACAGGTATCAACATGTTAGCATTGACTGTGTACGTAACGTGTGTGCCTTGGGCAAAAGGCAGACTGAATGCTGCTTTGTAACAGATACAATATTCCCACAATTGTAGATCCCCAGAGTATCATCTACAGCCCAGCCAAGAGGAGTCACAGAGTCCTACCTGCCCTTCACAGTGCACCAAAAGGAGAAGAGGGCCTTTAAAGCCCATAGATCTTCCCATACAAAGATTGTGATCAGTAAATCACAGCCTTCTTTAGCCTGTGTATTCGGCTGGTCCTGACACAAGCTTCCCACAAGTACGGCTCTCGCTTCTGCTGAATCAGCCTTACAATTACGCCCACTGAGCAGATGATAACGAGAGAGAAGTACTCTGTCAGTGTGCAAGGGTACAAATGTATCATGTGTACGGAATTGTATCATCTGTATGGAATTGACTGATACAGCTGGAGGAGTTACTCGGCCAGATACTGTCCCCCAGTTCTCAGAGAGGTCAAGAGTAGGGCTAGAGACAGTGCCTTCTGATTTAGGGATAGCCACTGGGAACAGCACCCACCAGCCATATCTGCATCTCTGTATACCCACAATGTACTCCATAAACAGATTTATCAATCCATGGACATGTATCATTAATGTACAGGGCTTGTGGTAAAGCTCAGGGCTACTTGCTCTTGCACAACTCCTTTGAGGTTTGGTTGGCTGAACTTTACTTTTCATAAGTCATTTTATAATATGTAAAACAAAAAAATGAGAGTAACATAAAAATTATATTAGGCACACCAATAACAGACTGACTGGGCTCCTAGCTGAGAAAAAAGTTCTCATCAGATTGGAAAACACAGGGAGAGGAACAAAGGAAGAAAAAAATTGCTTTTGGATCAGAATAAAGAGGGATGCATTGTTACCGTTCGCAGCCAGCGATGCATCTTTTTATTTTCCAGCCATTCTTTGCTGTTGGCAATGGCAGGGACACCTTCCCCTGCATCTGGCCAAGCGCCTGAGTCAGCTGCTCCCACAGGAGGGATAACGTCCCTGTTTGTGCCGTGTGTGCAGGGGGCAAGAGGAAGCTCGGCCCTGCTCCACCCTGGCCCTGAACACCTGAGTTCACCCCCGCTGCTGCTGGCCTGCAGCCCAGGCACGAGCCCGTCCCCCTTCCCAGGGAGCGACCTGCATGGGAGCTGCCACTTTGCCGTGGCCCAAAACCCCGAACACCGTAAGGCTGACCCTGTCCAGGGTGATGGCTGGAGGCTCCTGGCTGAAGGCAGTGCAGAGGGCATTGGAAACGAATCAGAGGGCTCCTCAACTCCACAGCACTAACCAAAAGCCAATCTAATTAGCAGCCACCAAGATCTGCTCTTGAGTTGCTTTTCTGAGCCTGGTCCCGAGTTCAAATCTCTACACAAGGATACTGATCTACAGTGTGCCTGTTATCTCCTTTTTTTACAGTCTCAGCAGAATAATTGGGCATTAGATCAGCTCAGGGATGAAACACACCTCTTGTTATATTTAGTAGCTCAGACTAGGAGGAAGTGGGGTGCTCCATCTTCACTGGTTTCTGGGGACAGAGACCTCTGGGAGTCTGTTCTCTGTACTGGTTCTCCCCATTTGGCTTACTAGCATTTGTAGTCTGTGACTTTATGGAACACACCCCGCTGGAGCTCTCTTCTGGGGCTGTGCTCCTCTTTTTTTGCCTTCTTCTTCATGCTTTGCTCCCTATATTTACTTAGTGAGGTTCTGTTGTATTTGTTTTGCTGTGGGTTTTTCCCTTTTTTTTATTATTTTTTTTTCTGCTTCTGGGATACTGAAGTTATTCCTTCCTTTGAACACGTTAGCTCTTTTTATTTTGGGAGACCCATGTCTCTTCCACCCGATATCTGTGTAGCTGCACCTGGATGTGAGTAGTTTTCTCCCTCAAACTCCATTGCACCCTGGCTTCTCATAGGAGAAGAAGGTAAGAGGGCCTTTTATTGTACCAGTGGACTTTGCCCATCCCTTTCTGGGTCTGAACAGGCCAGCATTATTTCACAAGTGCTAAATCCACTCACAATGGTTTTAAATGGTTGAGCTGCTGAGCCAGCTGAACAGCAAACACCAGAGGGGAAACCACATTTCGTGAACGCTTCAGATTCCTTCAGACTGTACGTGGAGCCATTAAGAGCAAAGTAAAAGCCCTTTGACACAACTCCCTTTGGCAACTTTTTCAAAACCACATGCCAAAAATGGGGGCTGGCTAAGGACCTGGTCCAGAGTCAGCTCCCAAGAATCTAGTAGGTGAGGATGAAGTTCAGATCTCTTTTGGTTAAAAGAAAAAGAGCGGCACAGTGTATTTTCTTGTAGTGTATCAATCCTTTGCTGGACGTCTCCCTGATCAGTGAGGATTGCCAGTCAAGGTGTCACCATGGGCAAAGGATGAGGAAAACCCTAGGTGCCAATGTTATGTAATATTATTATATAACCCTAGGTGCCAATGTTATGTAATATTATTATATTACAATAGTAATATGTATATTATACATATATATTAGTTTTTACATATATGTTATAT
Source organism: Tichodroma muraria (assembly GCA_013390105.1). NCBI lineage: Eukaryota > Metazoa > Chordata > Aves > Passeriformes > Sittidae > Tichodroma > Tichodroma muraria. Next base: position 8,077 of record WAAG01068081.1, read on the forward strand.
ATAAAAACTAATAGTTTTTATTGTATTTGTATCTGTTAACTCTTTGCCTTTTTTTTTTACAACTAAGTGAAGAAGAACCCAGATTGTATATCTGTTGTCTTCTGATAATCATAGAATAACTGGATCTTCAGCTAACATAACCAGCTAAGAAATATTCAGGAATTCAAGCAATTATCCCATTGCAGTAAGACAGATGAAAGTTGTGTAAAGGAGCTGCTATTTCTGTCTCTGTCCAGACATATTCCTTAAACAAGTCCTTTCACAGTTATCTGGGTTAGCTTAGACACTCAGTAATGGAGGTTTCCTAGCCCAGACAGTCTTGATAGAGTGATTACTTTGAGCATTGCATTGAGGCAGCAATAATAATTGATGGTGGTCATGAGGAAGGATGAACCTCCACGTTCCAGCTTCAGTCAGCAAAAACTGTGTGGCCACAGCCTGAAATCACACAGGGACGTGCAGCAGCATTTCATCTTGAATCAGACAGAAGGAGGTGCAAAGTTCAAGTTGAAAAGTTGCATCAAGAGCCTGTATGGTCATTCTGAGTCAGAATTTCTGTTTGGCATATTTCAGCTTGTTTCACTTTGGCTTTGGGGTTTCGTCCTACACTGGTGTGGTTGAGTGACTCTAGTTCCAGCAAGAAAGAGGTGCAAACACAGCTGTGTGCCTGAACTTTTGGAAGTGTGTCAAAATTAGTTTCCAATGGATGTTAAAGTTAACATTCAGCAGGGGAAGGAATTATGTGTGGTCTCCTATTGACAGCTTCAGTTAATGCTCTTCTTTACACTGTGTGAAGTAACAGAGTGATCTCTGCTGACTAAAAAAAATCTTCAACAATTCCTTCAAGAATTGATGGAGATTAAAAATTTAACCAGTGAGAACAAAGATGAAACCAAAGAATGCTCCTGAAAAAGGAAGAAATTGCTGCTCAGTGGCAATTCACCCATGCAGAGATCCTCAGTCTTTCCTTCCTCCTCCTTTCACCTTCTACTGGTGTGCCCTTGGGTATACCAGTGGTCATTTAACCATCTCTGCCTTGACTTAATATCTGTAAAATAGGCAGAAAAACACCTCTTGCTCCGTGTGGAGATTGTGAAATTAAATTCATTGATATTCATAGCACTCTTGAAGAACTAGGGACAGAAGAATTTGGTTCTCACACAAGTCCTGGGAGAGTATTTCTGTGCTGTTATTTTCTGCAGAAATACTCCTTCGGTAAAACATAGGTTACAGAAGAATGGTTGGCCACCCCTTGGCTCTTGTTAGATTGGTAGGAGCAGTTATGTTTCTCACATAATCAAGGTCTGTGGTGAACCTGGGCCTTCTTTTAAATCTCACAAAATATTATTCAGTTACGTGACTGAAAAAGAGAAAAATCCTGCAAACATGCATAAATATTAGGGGAAAAATAAAGAAAAAAAAATCAAGAGAGCATGAACAAGCCACAAACCAGAACATTATCTCATTTTCTTGTTCTCATTTCTCTAAACCTGCCAACAGGATTCCCCTGGAATTTCCAGCAGTCACTGAACCTTGACCCAAGCAACTTCATGAGAAATTTCTTCCCCAAGGGTTATTTTGGGTAGAAAGTTCTAAGATCCTGTGTATAATGGTTTTCACAGCTGTAATTACAGAGTCACATATCTGATTCATGTAATTTGACAAGGAATTATAGCTTGGCTAGTTCAAAAGAGTGCGTCAAGGTGTATGGTAACTGGTGATGTGGATCTTGCAGCCTCTGCACTTGGGCCCTTCCATCGTTCTGGTGTCCAATTCAAATGTTTCTGTTCTGCGTTTACATACCTGAGGCAGTCTAGATTACAGTAGTAGAGCTCATTTCTTGTACTGCCTTTCCTCAGAGTCAGTTTTATAAACACTTGACTCACAAGCCAGACATAGGGGAATGGCAGTGAAAATGCCCATTCACCCTTTTGTACTTGGAGAAGCTTGCACTTCTGTGTGTGGTTATTGTATACCTGAAGCACTGCCCATTTTTGGTTCTCAGAAGAGAAACATAACGAAATAATACAGATTTTACAGGAAGGGCTGAGAAATGGTGACTTGGACTGGAGGCTCCCACTTTCAGTGGTGAGGGGAGATGCTGTACCTGTGGGTCAACTGGGGGCAAACAGAGAGAAGCAGGTGCATGGATCAGCTCTCAGGCACAGGTTGGAATGAAGGTGAGAAGGGCAGCTATTTGACAAAAGACAGAAAAATTAAATTTAGGTGCGTTCTAGCAGATATTTCATGTTGCAGAGGATTCCCAGTCACGAAGGTGTCTCAGTGGTTTTCTGCTGGCCAGACAGGAGAGCTGTGTTGCCACCATCATAATCAGGATTACGGTTACTCACTAAAACCAAAACTCCTTGTGCACTCGAATCTTCAAGGTGCAGGTGTGGGTGGATGTGTCTGTACTCAGTGTGTGAAACAGCTGCATGGCAAGAGATGGTGCCCCTGAGGGCTGTGGCTGAGGAGGAGGTGGTGCAACAAGAGAAGTGGTGCAACAGGAGAAGTCGCGCCGGTGGCCGATGAGCAGGCCAGGCCAAGCTGCTGGAGCAGCACGGGAGGGGCAGGAGGACTGTCCTGGGATGGTTTGGTGTGGCTGCTGGCTGACCTTGGCCCCCAAACAGGGCACATCCCTGCTGACTTGCTGTCACGCTCAGTAGGTGACGGGCCCCTGGGCGTCCCCTCAGCCTCCTGTGCTGCACAGGTGCCGTCCTGTCACACAGGTCCTGTGCCAGTTCCCCTCCTGCCCACGCCCACAGGGAGAGCCTGTGCCTCCTGGGCTGTGCTCCCTCTCTGCTCCCCCTGCTTCAGCTGTGCAAGCTTTATAAAGAAATTCTGCTATTTTTAATAAACTTTTATAGCAGTCAAGCTCTAGGGTTCTCTTCCCTTACCTCGGGGTATGTGGCAGCACCCCCTGACCCAGGTCATTGCCTCCACCCCTCCCAGTTTTCTCTTCAGAAATGTCTGAACTTCATCAGATTGCTTTTACAGAAACCGTTTTTTTGTCCCTCACCACTTTTAACATTTTAGTTTTGACCCGAACTCTGGCTGTCGTGTGGTCATCAGACACGTCCAGTGCCGTGCGGGACCAGGCTCCCTCCCTCAGAAGGACATTGCTACTTTTCTGTCACTGCCCTTCATAAGGTGAAGTGTGAGGGTCCACATCAACCACTGGTGTAAGGATGCTCCAAGGGTATATTTAACTATGTGCCTCATTTTCCACAGATACCTTAAAACCCAGAGTCCAGTAGAGTCAAGATGAAAAATACTATCCCTGTTTTTGGGAAGGGCCTAAGCAAACATTCACCCCAAGCGGGAAAGCTGGCCATGTCCAGGTAGAGTGGGCAGGAGGAATGTAAAGGGAAGAGGAAAAATGTCACATCTGACAATAGAACCAAGAACCAATTAGTACTGATTGGAAGAAATAGTCTCCTTCTTCTCAGCACATTGTGACCGCATTTGTCTGTGTTCTAGTGTGAGTGTTGCTGATTTCTGGGACCAGCACAGGTAGTGCTACGCACACTTTCAGGTCCTGTCAGCTGGGAAAAAAAACATAGGGTCACTCTTGCTCCAAAGTATAACAACCTACTTCACATCTGTCTTTTGACCAACTAGGGCACAGTGAATCTCTGCCCAATCCCTGTAAAGGCTTTACTTTCAAGGAGCAGCCTGAAATCTTTAGTCTCAAGGAGAAGCCTGAAATCTTGCAGTCTGGGTGGTATCCACTAGTGAGAGCAGTCATTGTTACTGTTAGGGCCTTCCCTGCTTCTCCCACTGTCTACATCAAGACCTGAACCTTCAGATTACTGATCTGAAGTGAGGGGTAGTTGCCACTGAAAGGAGGGATTCTGTTGTCTGTACATGCTCTCATGGCCACACATTCCCAGTCATGGACAAATGTGTGTGATCCTCCCAGGAACCACTGCAGGACAGCAAACCAGAACATCAACCTGCCAAAAAGTGATTGCTTTTCTTTGAATTTATCTCTCTGAACCAGCTTTGCTGGAGTCAAATGAATGGCACAGGTGATGGAGTGTAACCCTGGGAGTGGGATCCTGTTTGAAAGGCTGGAGTAACTGAGTTAGCATAGTTTAAAACAGTCAGATAAACTCCTCAGACTCTTAATGACTGGATTGCACACAACGTACAAGGATGTCACAGAAACGGATTTTTCTGAAGCACTTAGATTTCTTTTTGAAAGGCTCTTTCTCAGTGCAGGATATCACTTTGACTATCCAGGTACAAATTACAGAACCCACACAATGCTACTGAAGTCTGCTGGGGCAGGCCATTGCTTTCTTGGCCATACAAGACTGCCACCATTCCAGGAAATGGCTGGAGGAGAGGAGAGGTCCTGGAGCACTAGAAAGTACAACCTGGCTGCTGCTGAAGAAGCAGGCAAATACATGCCCAAACCAGGAACTTGTGAGCACATCACAGCCTTGAGGCACAAGTTAAAGCCACAAAATACCAAAAAGCTGAAAGTCTAGCCCAGCTGTGAGCACACTCTCTGCATGTCCTTATCAGATTTAGACTGAAAGTGGGATGTGAGAGATGGGATTTACTGTGGTAAGGGGGACTTTCCAATTGTTCTGTGGGCATTTTGGAAAAGTCCACAAGACTAGCTAGTCCTGCTAGCCCTGTAGCTAACTCTATTTATCTGTCTTTCTAAAATCTGCCTGCTGTAGATCTGGTCAAAAACTGAGTACTGGAAGTAAACTATGCAATTACTTGGAATCTTATTTTTTCTCTGCAAGTTACTTGTAAACCTGTCTTTTTTTCCACAGATGTATTTTTCATTCAAGGTATTCATGAAGGAACTCCTGCCAAAAAATTTCAGTGTAGGGTCTGTTTTCCAGAACGATTATTTTAGCTGTTTACTCTTTTTACTTTTGAAGTATGAATGATTCCCTAAATGGTGAGGTATTAGTTCTGCGTCTCATCCCAGAGGATTGTAAATTTTTTTTTTACCCAAAGAGTAAGAAACTATAAAAAGAAAGACACAACATACAATGTATGACCTCTTTTGCAGCATGAACACGGATGACATTTCATCCGGTGCACATCCCTTAAACACCCATTTGAACAGAACATAACACTCCTGCAAGAAAACATAAAAATGTAAATCTAATAAAACTGTGGAGCCATTTAGTATCAGCCCCAGTCTTTGCTCTGCAATATCCATTTGGGGCTCTAACATAACTAGCTGTGGCAATATGTGTGAGTTTCAGCTGTCCACAGGGTTGTTCCTGGTTGCTGCTGCTCTGCTGGGAGTGGTGGAATGATGTTGTCTCAGTCGCTCCCATTCAAAGTCTGGGACATTGGTTTAAATCACCAATGAAACAGGGTTGTGCTGAGATTCCAGATTGTGAGCTGCAGCAGCTGAGGTACACAGCTAAACAGATTTAATGGGCCTTTTGCTGCTGAAAAGAACTGTCCTGTGTGGCTCCCTCCTTCCCTCTCCCCCCTGAAAATCTCAATGGAAGGGTTGGAGGCGAGAGTCAGGGGGGCAATAGCAAGAAGAAGTACAGGCAAATCAGCCAGAGTGTTTCTATCACAGCCATACTTCTAATTTATATAAACCCGTGTTTCCTGAAGTAGGAGGAAATTAATGAGGGGATCTTGTTGGATTGTTCTTTTCCTATCCCAAATGTATTTTTCAGATCCCAGCTATCTCANAGTTTCACTTGGAAGCCACAAATAGAGACATCTGGGGAGAAAAATGCAAATTCAGATTAAATAATGCAAAAGTTTTATCTTTTAACAGATAAATTAATATTTTTAATTAAATTATTTTCATTCCAATTTTATTTATTTTCTTAGTACTTGACTGGCTGGCACAAATCAGGTAAGGCTGCAAAGTCTTGTGCCTTTTTTCTATTTCAGCACCATTTCCTTTTTGAATCTCTCTCTGCACCGTTTGAGGTTTTGTTGGTCTTCCTAGAAGTCAGAATGGGAAAACAGAGTCCTTAGAAACACACTAAACAAGAGAATTTTTGTAAGGGAGAAAGTGGATTCATGGGAGATACTTCTTGCTGTTAAAAAGCAGTCCTAGGTGCCACTCATGGAGAGCTGGTGTCTAACTTCTCTAATGCAAGCTACCACTTGCAGTCGTGTCAGAAATTGTGCCATGGTCTGTAGGGAACTGAAAAGCATATTTATTTTTATCCTGCTATTGGCTTATGGAATTTGAAGGTACCTTTTTTAGCTTGCATAACTGTAAATATTGTTACTGGACCTCCTGACCTCTTTTCAATGTTTGCTCGCCCCAATATTTCACCTTCTAACCTGCCCCGGGAGATGGCAAATTCCACAGGCTGATGACATGCTGGATGAGGGAGTCCTGTTACAGACACTTTCAATTCTGCTGAGTGAGCTCCTGTGCATGTTTCAGAATAAGCAAAAAATGTTGGGCACTGATCAGCTCTCCTTAGAGCCTTCTTAAATCTAGATTGCCTTTTCCTGCTGTCTCCTACATGAGGACAAAGGTTCGTTGTTTTAATTTTAGTTACCTGCCTAGCCCGCCCGTGTAAAAGTTGTATGAGAAATGCTAGGAGGTACTGTGCGACTGCTTCAGACACAGGGCCCTCGGTCTGTACATAAGAATTCCTATTTCTGTATTGTATCACAGCTAACTTTCATGACTGTTCCCACGACTCCATCCAGGAGCTCTTGGAGGAGTGAGTTGTGCGTTACGGTGTGCAGGGCACATTCCCCGAGATCTCCGTAAACCCACAGCTGGAAACTTCCAAGAAGATACCTGCTCTGCATTCACTGCTCAGAGCAGGGACTCAAAAGAGACTCTTAAATGTACTTTCCGCTGAAAAACACTTATTTTTTGTCCCCTGCCACTGACCACTCCTCCCCTCACCTCACATTTGTCAAGTCATGTCGTTTACAGGACTCTCTGCTCGTCTCAGCTATTGTCCTGAATCCTGATTCAGCATTCTGCCAACTACACCAGTTTGTCATGAACAAATGATTTGGGATTTAGATCACTTCAAGAATCATCATCAAAGATATTTGTGAAAGTGATTTTAATATGATGTTGTAAAAATGTGACTTAAAATGTTTGATGGCAAGCTTCACTCTTATTGTACAGCACAGTCATTTGAACAATGATTCGAAACAAGGCACACATAAAAGTTACCAAGGAAAAACATCAAAGTTACCAAGATAAAATCAAAGTTACCAGGGCACAAATCAAAGCTACCATACTACGGGGTTATGTGCAGTATCAATCACTCACCAAAGATCTATTGCTGGTAAAAGGTCTCTGCTGTGAGAAGCAGCCTTGAGGGTTGTCACAGTGCAAGGGGAAATCACTGCCATGCAGTCAGGCTGCTTAGCCAGGAGAACTCAAAAAAGGCTCACTCTGGCCTTTATTTATAGAATAAAGTGGTTGGCTCGCAGTCAGATTACATGTGATAGTAAAGGTATGTATGGGACTCCTTGTACCCACAACATTCTTTGTTCCTTGATAAATGAGTCTTGGAAAAGCCACTCACTATTCATGTGTTAATCGCATGATTGGTGTTCCAAGCTCATGCCTCGATGCTCACTGGGTCAACTCCTGCTCCTTTGTGGGTTTTCAGAAATCAGATTGAAACCAAAGGAGTTCTTGGTCCATTTGCAGCTTATGCTTTTACATCCTCTGGAGTCTGAACCAAACTAGGTTCGTTTGGTTAAGGGGTTTTATCCATTACACCAGTGGGTAACGCTCCCACTCCTAGCACTGTGTATTTCCTGATCATAAGCATGCCAGAGTCTGTGTGCATTCACCTGTGTTTTGTGCTGCCTACTGGCTTCCCTGTGAGGGGTCACAAAGGAAATCTTAGCAGCATGAATATTCTTGGGGCAGTCTGTGTAGAGGTGCACACTCTACACCTCCCTGCTCTAGAAACAGATAGGATGTTCTTCTCAGTATTGCAACTCAAGGAACCTTTGACCTTCTGGGCTTGCTTATTTGAGTATTGTAAAGGCCAGAGATGCTGGTGATCACTTTTGGCTCTTCACTTAAGATGGGTTGAAAGAGAAAACTCTAAACCCTAGATTTTTCAGTAGTTTATGAGATTTTTAATCAGTGAAGCTGATTTTTTTCATCTATTACACCTGGACTTTAAATTCATTATAGACCTGAAACTTTCCATTGAGTGGAGTGATTTAATATAGAGGGAGTTAATTTGACTTTTTATTTAGCATAATTTTCTTGTCCTCTCTTTACCATCAGTTCCTGGCTTAATGATGTCTGTATTTTTCCCTGTTTGTCCAGTTCTAGGAAAGACTAACATTTTATCTCTCCCAGTCTTAATAAAGTACGTTTTCACTAACTGTCATAGTTACCTGTGCATCCTCCTCACTAATTGTGTCTCTTGTTGAGCATAGCTGCTCCTGGGTCTTGAACAGCTGCTCTGCACCTCGTACCTCACTGGGGATACGTTCTGCAGGTTTGGGGAGTCTCAGTCCTTCTTTCTAGTTAAGGAACATTGTCCTAATTATTTCCAAGGGCACAAATCTTACCTGTCACAGTTTCGGAGACAGGCAGGAGACAAGAACACACTGAGTTCATGCAGCAACAGCCAACATTTATTGATGTGCGCCTCCTTTTACAGGGGCTTTGGATTTCCTGCTTTTACAGAGGTGACTGGGCAAAGGTTTCAACTCGCCCAGCTCACTGGCCAATGATATGAGTGCATCCATGGTTCAAAGGGATTGGCTGGGGTCCCCTTCTTTGGGCTTGAATTCAGCCTTTCATACTTAGGGACTTGTTTACCTCTGTTCTCTAAGGAACTAGGCTGGTCGAGTTGGTGTCTGTTAGGCCAAATTACCTGTGCAGCCTGCAGCCAGCTGAAGCTGTCACACTTACCATTTTAATTTCTCTGACATGGGCCAAAGAAACAAAAATTTTGACCCCAGAGTGACTTCCCCACTACCAAGTCTAAGGCTAATTTAAGACCATTTCAGACAGAAAAATCAGCTGCAAAATTTGGACCCTGATGCCACCTACTCAGGGCTGGAAGCTGTGCCCTAGGCAATGCTTCATATTCTTCCCTTCTCCACAGTTGTCTGAAGTGCAGATCTGGACTTGAACTTCTGAGGTTTGATGGGTGTTTGTGATCTGGGCTTTTGATTTCATTTCATCTCTAACAGTCTCTTTTTCCAAACCCTTGGGTAGCTGCCCTTTCTGAGAACACACGCTGCGCACAAGAAACACCCTTCTTGAAAGACACAAACACTCAGAATGGGAACACAGAACTGAAAGAGCTTCACCAAGAAGTTTTGTTTCTCTAAAAACCCTACATAGGAAACCTTGGCCTCTTCACTCCCTCAGTATTTGCTGTATTTATTTCTTTTTCTCCTCTCCAGATTGAGAGTACTTTGTGCCAAACAGAGAAAGGCTTTGTGAGATGAGGGACAGATCAAACTTATGCAGCTTGTAGAGTATGTGCTGCCTCCTTCTGAGGGCTGAAGGCTAATCTCTTCCTCTGCTGCCCTTCCTTCCCTAAAAAGCATCTCTTTTCAGTAATATCCCTCTTCTTACCCTTATTTTTTTGGAAAAAGGCTCGTAACTGCTCCTGGCAGAACACAGCCGCTGGTTTTTCTTCAAAGGGGAGCAGAGGAAAAAAGCAGAACCGAGTTTTCAAAGGAAATTGGCTGCCAAAGCTGAGGAGCAAACGACAGAAGCGGTGGATATTCCCCCCGAAGTGGGGCTCTTCCCTCCCGCTTCTCCCTCCCATGGCTATTTCTTTGCCGCTTCTCCCTCCCATGGGTACTTCCCAAAGAGGGACTCACGTGAGGATGGGTGCCGTCCCTTTCCGAGGCCATCCTCCTGCCCGCAGGTCTCTCCCGGCGCAGCTGGAGTGCGGAGCTGAGCCCTGCGCGCTCCCGGAGACTCCCAGCGCTGGGCCGGGACGCGGCTGCTGGAACAGACCCGCTATTCATGTGCCGGCGGCCGCCCGCCTTGGCATCGGCTGGGGGGCGAGAGACGGGGTGGCAGCCGATTCTTCATTGTCCAGGCAGCCCTGGAACAAGTGCCCCTCTTAGACTTTCCGTGACACTCGTGCTCGTGGCGTGCCTGCGCTACGTCTGCGAGAGCAGCCGGGCCCCCTGAGCTCACTGGCGCCGGGCGCGGTGATGCAGCCGGCGTACCGAGAGGTTCCTGGCATGGGCTGCTGCCATCCCAACCTGTGCCCTGCCTCGCCAGCACGCAGCAGAGTGTACAGACGAAAAACCAAGGGGCAAAGGGACGGGGTCCACAAAGCTGTGCCTGCTAGTTGCTGCTGCTGCTGCTGCTTAGTGTTACATCTCAGACAAAATTCACACTTTGCTCTTTTTACGGTCCCTTCTTCTCGTTTTTCTCCCCAGCCAAAATGCCCTTCCTTTCCCCTCCCCAACACTTTTTTTTAGTTGAATTTGATATGTCTGGTCTTAGCTGAAATGGAAGCTTGCTTTTCACTGAAGTTAAAAACAACTGTGAATGACGCTGGAATGGAAATGTGTGCAGCTGGAATAAAGTCACAGGGTAGAAAAACATGTTGTTATTATTATTAGGTGGGTTCCTCAGGCAGAAATATCAGCAATAATTCTCTAGATTTCAGAGAAAGTGCTACTTTGTGCTCCTTGCAAATCAGGTAGGCGTGTTTGGCTTTTGAAGGAGAATTTCTGTAGTCACAGGAGCATGGAAAATTTATGGTAAGGAATATATTCTGTTTAAACAGTTCAGCCAAATGCGTGTTCTACTACTCCAGCCCGCCTAAGAGTGCTGACAAGTCTGTCAGTAGATGATCCTGTTGCATTGATGCTTCCCAGCAAAAGGCCTCATTTTGCAGTGAAAATACTAGTGCTTAGTACTGCAAGTTCATTTCAAAGTGCTGGTGAAGTTAACCTCTCTGCATTCCTCTTAAACGGCCTTTTTTATTTTTTCTTTTTTTTACCGTACGCTTGTATGAGCTGAAGCAGTGAGATGTGTTTAGGGACTGAGCTAGTGTTACACAGGAAAACAGGGCTAGGTTACAGCTTGTTTCATCCTCAGGATTCAGCCTAAGGTTGAAAGCCCATCAAGAACCATGAGGCTGATTCTACAATCAAAAGCCACCACCAAGGTTCCTACTTTTGAATGAAAACTGAGGTCCCTGCTTCTTGGTATCACTGAAGTGATTGTTTGAATTCTGCAGGGAAGTGGAGGTGAGGGGAAAGAGGTAACTCATTGCTGCTCTCCAGCACCTGTTGGCTTTTGCCTTTTCTTTTTTTCCCCATAGTATAAAGAGCATTTAACCCCAAGTGCAGCCATCTGCTGCTGTTGTTGACTTGCTGGCCTGATAGGAACCTGTATGTTAACTAAAATTCTCTGTGAGTATGCTATTGCACAGATGCTAATATAGAAAATTACATGCTTTAATTTACTTATTTTTACTGTCGTCTATAAAAAGATGTTATGGTTGATCAAGTTATAAATATATGTTGCTTATTAATAGATAATTTACCCTGGGTGGGTGCCAACAGTATTCATTAAGACATTCCTGGGAGTGGAAAGGACTTCATCTTGTACAGGTCCTTTGTGAACAGACTTCCAGCAAGCAGTCCATGAAAGCTAACCAAACTTTTTGAGTTTCTATATGTGACATAAGCATAAAACCAAGTACAAAATATTTTTTAGTGGTCAGACAGGAATGAAGTATTAATTATTTCGTTTAGTAGATAAACAAATATTACCAGTGCACAAATTTCATGATATATAACAATGTGTCTTCTTAAAACTATTTTTTCTGAATATGTCTAAATGTCATGCTAGAAGCTTTTTCTTTTACACACTCTCCAGAGAGGTATTGCAACGAGTAGTAATCTTTTACTATTCCCTCGGAGTAACTACAGAAATCAGTCAAAACTTATGGCAAACCATATCCTTGTAAGTCCTTCAATCAAACCAGGTCCTCATTGCCCTCTCCCAGGACAGCATGAGAGAGGCTTTCTGCAAAACGTGTTAGTGGTAATGGCTGCACCAGCCTCCCTGCAAGTGTCAGGAACCACTGAACTTATTAAAATAAGAATAATAGTAATTATTAATAAATAATATTAAAATAAGAAAACTCCAGATAGTAGAATTGCCCTTGGAAATGGTTTGTCTATGTCATTAATAGCAAAGCTCAGAGCCAAAAAATGTGAGAAGAGAATGGGTTTATTTTAAAGTGGGTTATAATAGCTGCCCGAGAAAAGGAGTGCCTCAATGAACAGTGTTATTTAGATACACTTGTTTCTAAATGTGATTACAGAGAGCCACATTTTCCAAAATATCTTTCCAGTAGCTGTTAATTATGATGCAAGAATGCACCATTGTAATGGTCCAAAGGCTGGGCACAGAAAACACAGCCCAGCTTCTAGAAGGGATTGTGTGACACGAGTAGTAGCACTCACCAGTTTTAGACTAAGCAGCCCCTGAACTCCCTTCTTTTGCAGTAACATAAGAAAGTGGGACACCTTCGAACCCGGGCTGTTCTAATGGCTGTTGATTGACTGGAGAGTCTTTCTGGTACAGCATGCTAGAGAGGATGGGATGGGGGGAGGAAGAGCAGCGCTCCTTGGAAGGAGGGTGGGGAGTATCTGGGGCATGACGGAAAACAAGTCCGTGATTTTCCTTGTGAGATCAGCCCACGCCAGCCGAGAGCAGAGGGGAGGCTCTGTGGATCAGCCCCGTTCGCTTGGGAGCAGCACGCATGGCAGAGTCGCCTATTTCCACCCCCATCCCCTTCCCTCCCTTATGCCAGCCCAAGCGCTTGTGCAGCCACCCAAGAAACCAGACAGAACTTCTTCCAGCTGGAAGGAAAAATAAAGTTGCAGGCTGTTTTTTTGGCTGGGATCAGCTCCCTGACCTGGTTCCGCACGTAAGCGCGCAAACACTTCCACTGGCAGCAGGGAGGGCGTCCGGTGGGAAATGGAAAAAGCAGCTGGGAGTGGAGGAGGGTGGGGACGGGCCGGTCCCAGCAGCGCTGCCGTGCTGGTGCCACCGCTGGGGCCGGCCGCTGACAGGCAGCACGGGAAGAAAAGCTGAAATCTGTGGCCTTCAGCTCCATCCAGTACAGACACCTGGCAGCAGAAAGCATCTGTGCTCGTGAAGGCTGAGCTCTCGGCAGAAACTGCTCTCCCCTCCACTCTCGGATTTGTTGCAGCATTTCAGAGAGTGTCCAAGATGGCAACAGTTTCTGTAGGACAGCTGCACTTCTGGCAGGGCGGCCTCACTTCCTAACTCTTCCAAGGCCCTCATCTTGTATTACAAAAGTGGGTTGGGTTTGGATTTGGGACACTCTTTCTCCACCCTGTAATTTTGGGCGACCTCTGCTCTATCTCAGGAGACAAGAGCGCTGCTGATCTACCGTGGGTGCATTCACCTGACTCCCTGGGGAGATAAGAATACAGCCTGACCTGTTTAGCCTTGCAGAAGGAAAACCAGGAGGGATCCTGATGCCAGCTACTGAACTGGAAAACTCTAGAGAGGTGGAAATGCAGCAATAGCACAGGAACTAATTAATAAACTGGCCAAGAAAAAATGCTGGGTTAGAAGGTAGAGGAAGGCTCTTGGCTGCCTAAGTGCTGATGTTCTGAAGAGACCAGCCAGTGAGAGTAGCAAGGACAAGCAAGTGAACCAGACTGGGGATGGAGTTTGCTGAGTTTGCCACAAGGGTTACCTGCTACATCTGCCTGTGACAGCCAGGGACTGCCCTGCTAACCATTCTTGTGCCAGGCCCTATTTTCTGTGTTTCGTTGGTGGAAGAGCAAAGCTCAGAAAAACTAGTGCGTGCTACGGCAGAAGTGAAGGCAAGTGACTAGGTAGGCAAAGGCCCATTTTCCATGGTTTCTCTAGGAATATTAGTCCTGGTAATTACTGGTAGGATTATAGCTCCTGGTTGGTCAAACTAGCTTCACCTGTTATAGGAGAGAGCTGCAAAGAACAGCCTAGTGTTTAGAAGAGTAATAACCTCAGGGAAGGCTCTGGAGGCAGGGAACACACACTTGCAAGCAGTACTTCTAAAATTCTCCCAGAGGGTGATAAGTGAACATGTACTTCTCCAATGAATCATTGAATTGTATGAAAGCAAGACTAGAAAGGATTTTAAAGAGTCATCCATTCCATCTCCAACTCCAAGAGCACAGCAGGTCAGCGGTACCTGCCCTGTTAACACAGATGTTGATCCAGCCTGCTTTGAAAGTGCTCCAGATATGTTGATTTCAAGGCAAACTATCCCAGTGCTTCAGTAACACCATTCCAACAGTTACAAGTGGTTTTGCTGATACTTAATAAAAAAAAAAAAGTCCCTGCTGCAATTTTAGCCTGTTATTCTTATCCTCTCCACGTGGGAGAGAAGAGATTATTTCCTTCCTTTTTGCTACAGTTGTTTACATTTTTGAGGACTGTTATCATGTCTCTGTACAGTCTTCTCTGTATTTAAGAAAACAAAAATTCTTTTGCCATCTCCTCATAGGTTATATTTCATAGGTCTCTGAGTGCTGTTGTTGCTATATGAACTCTTTCCTGTTAAATTATCAGAGAGTTTTGGACTGTTGGGAGTCTGCATTAACACAGGTGAAAATGGTCATAGGGGTGCAAGCGGGAGAAATAATAGAGGAATAATCTTCTGTGTATGTGGATTGGTAATGGGAGTCTGGGGCGGAGACTGTAATTTTTGTGGGATCTGACTGAGTAGTAGTTTTCTGTTTGTCCTTGAGAGAAAATCACTGTTTTCCTCCAGAAGGCCAGGACAGATTCTAGACAATAAAAAATTCTGTTAGCACTCTTTAGCTTTTTAAAATGTGGTAAACTACAATGAGAGTGATAATAAAGGTGGATCAGGTTGTAAGGAATCCAAGGTCACCTCCTGAAGCTCACGTAACTGACTATTGATGATTCCCAGAAATCCTAGCAGCCCAGACTTGCTTTGTCTGACAAAAAAAGGATTTGCTCCACTTGGAGAATAGCTTCTTAAGCCTCAGTGTTCTTTCCTGGTTGCTAGACTATTAGATTTTTTCTCTCTTAGTCAAAAATTTGCACTTGAAATGTAGATTAACAAAATTAATTAATTAATTAACCCTGGCAGAAGATATCACTCCAGAAACAGGGAGTTTAGTTTGACTACAGCCTGACTGGCAGTTTCTTGAGCTCTTTGAGAGCTTGAGTGGACAAATAACTCCCATGTCAACCCTTATCTTCAACACGGGAAGGTGTGAGAGGTTAGAAAAGGGTTATGTGCATTCCAACACACACCCCTTCTCTTTTAGCAGCTCAGCCACAGCCTACAGAAATTACAGGTTGCTTCATGTTCTTTTTTGTCTTCTTAGCTTGAGACAGACTGATACTTGAAACTTTTTCAACACCAGTGGGTCAGGAGGCACACACTGTGTGCCCCCCTCCACACAGCCCTCTGTTTCATGATCATTGTTAACATTGCATAATCTTTTAGTGAGCCATACTACAGAATTTTCTTCTGAGATCTCAACTGATTACCAAAACATTTTCCATTTTACTGCTAAATCTAAAACTTGCTGATACCTAAACTTCCTTGTGGATATTTCTACTGGCTTCAGTGCTTACGGCCTTGGTCCATATCTGAGTTTTGCCTCAGCAGTGTTTCCCGGCCTTGCTCTGCCTGGCAGCTTTGAAAGTCATTTTCCAGGGTAAATCTTGCAAAACTCATCTAATTGAGAGTCCCTCTTAGAAGCTCCTTTAACTTTTCTTCTGAAAGTCTCTGAATCTGGCTCTTGGGAAGTGGGCAAAATAAGACTCTTCCTCTCTTCCCCCTTTTTGCTTGAACCAAGTCTTCCCTGACTGACCCTGGCAGCAGATCTTCCCAGGAGCACATCTTTCATGCTGTGAACAAATGCTGCCTGGCTCCCTGTGTGGCATTTCACCTGTATGAAATTTAACCAAGAACCTAGAATTTGAAGCTGGAACAGAACTGGGGTGTTCACACAGACAAATTCCTAATATTCTGATCGCGTTGATGTGCTTCAGCTGGAGTTGAAAGCATTATGAAAGCAGGAAGGGAATAAATCCTCTACAGTGAGCAGCTCCCAGATTCCTTCTCTTGCACCCTCCCTCATTCCAGTATTCACCCCCATCTCTCCACCTACAGCCAGAGAGAACTGACCCAGCAGTAAGCTGAGGGGTAAATCTGGAAATGGTGTTAATCGCATTCCCTTCTGCCACCTCTGTTTATTCCCATCCTGATGCCACACATTAAATATAAAAGAAACCCTCAGCCTTGCTTACTCTCTCCCTTCCCCCATCTCTGCCCTCCTGACAAAGTTTCCAAATAAACCTTGAAAGCCACTATCAGTTGTAAAACGTCTAATCAATGAAAGACACTGGAGTCAGTAATATGAAACCCTTTGCCTCAAGATCTCAGAGTTTCTTACTGAACTTCAGTCTTTAAGGTCAGGCATTCTCGATGCTGTTTGGCTTGATGTTCATTGAATGCAAAGTCAAACAAGGGGCAACCCTGAGTAGGTTATTCCTCTGTTTACAAAGCAAGCAGCTTACTGACTTCTGGCAAAGTGGAATTTAAAAGGGCATCCTCACCTAAAGGGGCACGGAGAAAAATAGGGAGAGATTTTGTACAGCAGGACCTGGAGCGTGATTCTCAGTGGGCTCTGTCCCTGGAGTATTGATGAGCAGCAGACAACCGAAGCAGCAGTGACTGCAAGGCACTGAAAACCTAATTAGCAAGTAAGTGTTTTAAAAGGAAAGCATGTGGAGGATAAATAAAGCCAGTGCCTCCTACAAAGCCCCTTTAAATCCACAGAAAGTCCCCTTGACTACAGTTGGCTTTACAGCAGCCCTGGAGGGAGAGAGGGGGAGATTCCATCAGTATTTGAAAGAGGAGGGAGGAGGGAAGTTATTTAACAAGGTAAAAATAAAAGTACAGTGGGATGAAATAAAACCGGCAGCACCTGACAATGAAAAACATAAATTTTACTAATGTTTTGGGACCATGTCTCCAGGAAAAGGAAGACCCATGTTTTCAGACAGTTCTAATTTAGGCCTGAGAAGTGTACAGCAAACAGGCAAAATAATTGGTGGAAGGTGGGATTAGGAAATTCAATGCAGTCATTTGACTTGGGTTTTGAATGTACTTCTGGGTTTTTCCTGTGGGGTTCCAAGGGCAAACAGAATTTTTCAGGCTCAAAAGTGGTTTCTGTACAGACATTTATGCACACATTTTTTTCCCACCCCGCTAGGATCTCCCTACAACAAATGGGGACTGAGAAGTTTTAAAGTCTGGTGTCTTCAAACAATTTTTGTCAACAAGCAGCTGGGATTTGTTTACATTTTAAAGACAGTCTGTTTAGTTAAATTGCCAAGTGTTACAAGTGTGGTGGTTATGGCAATGCCTCAGGTCAGGATCAGAAATACAAAGTGCAATAATGTATATTATTCAGAAGGTTTTGTTACTGAGGACAGCCCACCCTGCAGTCAGTGGAAAGACTTTCTCTGTCTTTCAAGGGCTCAAGAGCAAACACGTACTGATCTAGTAACTACGTGCAAAATATATATTTATTTGCGGTCAAACTCCATTTTCTGTGCTGCAAATTGCAAATCAAATACTTGTGCTTAATCTGGTTTGATGGGTATTTTACATTACTTGGTGCAGACACTAAAGAGAGCTACTAGAGCCTTTCTACTGTACTTTGTCACTTCCTCAGCATTTGTGATATTTGTGAGAAGCTCTTTTAAGGATATTTTGCAGCAAATTTTCCCAGTGGAATGGAAGAATTTCAGGCCTGACAGTGAAAATCACTAGTCTATACAGTTTTGATCCTGAATCAGACACAAGTATTTCACTGGGGTGGTTCCAAAGGCTTTGCTGGAATCCCTCTGATTTACACCCATATGAGATCAGCATTAGGCCCCAGTGTTTTCATTTTTCATTTGTTATTCTTGGCCCTAGTGTCCTTTTACCACTGTTGAATACAATGTTCCTAAAACACCAGATGTGCTTGTGAGATGAGGGAATGTGGCAAAAAAATAGATTGCAGCGATTCACTAAACAACACATGATCTTCTTTTGCCCTGTAGTCTGAATTCTGGGCTTTTACACCAGTATAACTGCATTTATTTCTACAGGACTGTTTCTGATTACCATTGGGAAATGAAGTTGTAAATCCTTCCTGGCCTAAGTACTTAACAGGATCATTGCATTATGCTCAGTATTAGCTTGTACAATGACTGATGCTTAGTATTATTTTGTAAAAATTCTGGATTCCAAATCACTCTTAAAATATTTCGATCACTATATTACTGACTGGTTTCAAAGCATTATGGGCTTTAGAGCTCTTTCACTATTTTCTTAGTGCTCATATTAGATGCTTGGAGATCTTAAGTAATATAGTTATTACACACAGTGCAGTTACCAGTTATCACATAGTTTATACTAGTTAAAATTGGTGGGAGATCCAAATCTGGCCCAGTATCCAGATTCCTTTGATGTAGTAGGAAGAACAGGTTCAAATCTGCAGCGTGCTGGCCACTCCAATCTTAGACTGCAAAGCATTAAACAAAATGCTGAGCTTCAGCTGAATGAGTAATGTGACCAAGAAACCCATCTGCTCCTCAGCCTGCACAGCCAAGCCCTGGGAGCACAAGGAAGCTGGGGCTGCCTGGGATCACCTGCATTATTTTGTTGCTTGAACATGAGTCTTGGCTGCTACATCCAACTACTCACAAAGTCATCTGCTTCAAAGGTCTGAGGCACCCTCACTGATTATGGAAGCTATGAAAAATTGTTCTCTCATGCAGGCAGCAACAGTAAATTTCGTGCTTTAGCTAAGTATTTTGTTCTCAGTTGTACTGCAATGTATTTGGAGGAGGGCACTTGATGTCAGAAATTCACCTCAAATTAATGCTGCTACAAAAGATGCCAGCATCTTCTCCAGTGAGTCCCCTTCTGCTGCACCCACTAAATCAATAAATCACACTGAAATCTAGCAATGGGAGCAAGATCAAACCTTTCCCTGTTTGAATGAAGGTATTGGCGTGTCTGAGTGTGTCCATCCTAGCTGAGCCATGAAGCATGGGCTGCCAAGACAGAAGAGAGGAGGAAAAGGTGCTGTGCTTGATACCAGCCTTGATTGCCAGGCATCCATAATTGACTCATCCTCTGGCAGAAAGCAGAGCCCTTGTGGTAGACACCAACTGGTGGGATTACATCTGTGCAGTCATCCATTATGTCTGTTTCTCTGGGCACAAGTTCTTCTTACAAGGTACTCAAAATGCAGACAGGGTCAGTCCTTTTCCTCCTAAAAAGTATTAGAAAATAGCATTGGCAGCATTTTCCCCTGAGCCAATCTCCAACATGTTGTTTAGCAGGCAATGTTTTATATGGTGGTGCTTTAAGCTCCAAAGTAAAATCAGGGATTTAACTTATTGTGTCAGTTAAAATTCTGCGTCACTTCCTTTGTAAATCTCTTTGTTCATCTCTGTCCAAAACTCCCTCTTAGTCTTATTAAGAACATGATATTCAGTGTTTTATGCTTAGATCCCTTGTGTAATACTTGCTCTCTGCCTAAAACACTGTCTCTCATCCCAGGGGTGGCTGAATTGCAATAATGAGCAAAGTGCTCTCTGTGTCTACAGTAAATAATCAGGTGGTGAACAACAATCGCTGCTTGGAGATCTTTGACCAGAGGATACAGTATAAAGTCAGTCGCTCCTTGGCAGGAATACGTGGGGGCTCTGGACGGTGGGTAAAGTGAGAAGGCCAGGTCTCTTGACAATCTACCATAAGGTGAAGATTTACAGTGACCCACCCCTTCTCCTCTTTTCATATTCAATTTTGCAGAGTCACAAAAGAAATTGCATTACTACATACTCTTGCATAAGTTGAAGGTGTCAAAGACATTAAAAAAATACAGTAATCTCTGTGGACTTAAATATGTTTCCTGTTTTCACTGTCTTAGCCAGTGCATTTCACCTGGGATCTGAGGGCTTGTTCAAGGAATAAGAGACCACATCATACCTATGTTCATTTTAAAAAAATCCTACTTCTATGATGGTTCTGTAACACAGATTTTATTGACAGATGACCAAATACCTGTCTTCCTGAAGTGCTAAGGGCTTGATCAAAACACATTGAAAGTAATGGAAATAATTACTGTAAGGCAGCCCCAGAACTTTGCTTGTGCAGTTTCAAATGTCTTCTCTTTATGCTGTAAGTCCTCCATTACAGCAGGTTAATTATGTATCAGTATTCAGTATTTCTTTATGAAGTGATTGGGATGCTCCTCAAAGTAGTAGGCAAAGGAAAAATAAATATATGTTATTTTTCAGTCCACCATCCCATGCTTAGTTCTAAGTGAATTTCATGTCTGGAAAAGTGTCAGGTTGATGGACCAGGCGCAGGTGTTCTCCTTTCATCTACAAACACTCACTCTAGCAGCAGAACAAAAGCCTTCTCCATACTGATCCCTGACAGCACATCTTCAAACTGCAGAGACTTCAAATGGCAGGCCCTTTAAGTCCTTGATCTGTCTGGCAGCCTCTGTAACAAAGGGGCAAATCTGTGATGGGGCTTTTTATGGCACTCATCTCTAGCAGAAACTCGACTGGGAGTCTCAAATTGTCTCAGAGATCAGTGCTGCCTAATATTATTATGCACTGCTGTTCTAAAAATAATTCTGATTAGATTATGATAGATAAAACCCCACAAAAATGGCTTAGAATGCTAACAGTTTATTTTGGAATAAACAGAATTTTTTCCTAGTGAAATCTATCATTATGCTAGAAAAAAGAAATTCCTCCCACAGGAATTTTTTTTTTTCTGTGCCCATTAGCTAATATGAAGAGTGGTTTAGTTTGTTATAATTTTTACCAAAAAAAAACCCACTTGGCAATGGAAGCCAAGAAATATGATAACAAAACCATTTCTCATAAACTTCTCCAGTCTTGTGTAAATGCTGACCAGGATACCCAATTATACCAAGCATCTGTGGCTGCCCATCCTGGAGGAGTTACAAGCTTACCTCGACCTAAGGCAAAAGAGAATCACAGTCCTTCCCAATATATAATCCATAGCAAATTGAAAGCATACTGGGGATTATGAGTTAGCATGAAAACGCAACCATCTTGCTTTTGGATGCCTGGAACAGGATTCCAAAATCAACAATTTATAAATAATTAACTTCATCCTGACTCACTTGGGGTTTTTTTCTTCTCATTATAGTAGAATTACTGTTTGAATAGTAGTTCTTCTTCTAAAACTGGTATAGAAATGAATTTTTCCTGTCAGACAGCACCTGCCACCTGAATGAAAACATCCCTGATGTTTTCATTTTCAAAACAGCATCCTTGGAAACTGGTATTTTATCCAGGTCACCTGTAGACAGCAGCTCTGAGCCTTCACTGCCCGTTCCCTGCTTTGGAACATCACCACCAGGTGTTTTCCCTCACCACTCAGGGCTGCTGGCAGTGTGTATCCCTCAGTCAGGAAGGTGAAAATGGGGGAAAGAAAGCAGAACAGCTTTACAAGCACCTTGGATGGGAAGATGCTGATAGAGGAAAGTTCCTGTTCTTTGCCATTGCAGAACAGTCTTGCCTCCTGCCAGCTTATGATAATGAACACCGTCAGCACTCGCCTGAGAGCATCTCAATTTAAGACTTTTTCTCCCGTAATGAATCAAAGGCAAGGAACAGTTCAACCCATAAAATAGGAAAAATCCCTGTCGGGCTTCTGCCCAGACAGACTGAGCCTGTTGGAAACCCTAGGGAATGGGCTGCCTTTGTGTTGGACTGCCTCTGTCCATCCCCCTCTGAAGCACTGCATCTCCTCTCCACTATTTGCATCTCTCGTCTGGGACCCATGCCCTTGGGCAAATTCCCAACACCTGTGCACTTGTCATTACAGAGCTGGACCAGCTGCTTCTGCCAGCTTCTGAGAGGGCCAGCACGCCCTGCTTCCAGCAGCAGCCAGGGAAAAAGGACAGAGTGTCCTTCTGCCGGCCCCCGCCTAAACCTTCGCCTTTCAACGGCCCCAAAGCAGACAGGGGCGGGGACGTACCCAGAGAAGGATGGTGCCACCAGAAGCACTGGGACATGGAGCATCTCTGTTGGTATGAGCAGCCTGCTGTGTGCTGTCTCACGTGTGGACCAGGGCGTGACAGCAATTAGCTTTCCTTTGGAAGCAATGAGAAGAAAAAGAGAAATTCCACTCACATCACAAGATTTTATTTTCATGGGATTTTTTTGTCGATGCCTTACAGTATCTGTCTGAGGCACTCCTGTGTTCTAGCAAAACAGAGATCCAAAGGATAATAAAAACAATGAGAAAACGGAACCACAGAAATGTAAGGAAACAATATAGAGCAAAACTGAAAAAAACAAATCATGTTTTATACTTACAAATTCCCTCTCAGACTAGCAGCTAGCCAGGAGTACTTTCAAGGAACAGGCCGAAAGAAATTAAATTAATTGCTATGACCCACAAGTACACATCATGTTGTAATTTATAGGTGACTAAAAACTGGCAAACAGCACAAGGACAGCCTAATTTTCCAAGGAAACTATATAGTAGTCAAGCCTTTGATTTTGAAAATGTTTTTTATGAGTTCTCTGCCTAGTGAGCTGCATGGATTTACTTCAGAGGGTTACACAAGCCTGAAAGCCTTTGAGCTTTGGACTGTCTGTACCAGAGTTCTGAAGATTTCTGATTGTTTCAAAGATCCATTTTGTTTGAAATGTTTTGTATGTTTTAACTGGTTCATACTTCTATAAAATTTCTACTCTTTCCTCAGTTCTTTCACTACAATGTAGGAGCAACTCCACAGAAATCAGTGGTGCTTGTTGTAAATCCTGCCTCACTGAAACACTGTTTTTTTTAAAAAAAGTTGTTTTTCCAGCAGCATTGGTATTTCCTCCTCCTCCTCAAACCACCTCACCTTTTTCCAGTCTTCTATTCTTTCGACTATTATTTTAAGTACACCAGTAACAATATTGATGTAAGTTCAATCCAAAGCGCTTAAAATAATAGAAAACCACAGGCGAACGTTTTGGCTTCTTCTTTGTGCTCGGTGTGGAACTGTTAGCACAAAAGCTGATAGCTGATAATGAGCAACCCTATGGAGAAGGATGCTGGAACACAGAGCTGTTTTTGCAGGCTGATCCAAAGTATAAGGAAGTTAATGGATGGCTTTATACTTCGGGCTCCAAGATGATGGGTTGGTATCAGGTTTTAAGAGGATGGATAATAGGCTAATTGTTCTGAACAGATAACAGCAATTTGCAGCTGGATGGGTATAATGGGGCATTCATTCTAGAACGTTTTAACGTGCGGTAAAGCAATTTTTTTTTTTTTACTCTTTATAAAGCTATTTACCAAGGAATTTAATACAAGAGAAAATTAATAATTTTGAAAGAGCTGAATTCCTTAACTGGGATTAAGTTATCCCCTTATTTTTATTATTACCTGCTCACCTGCAGTGAATTCATTGGGTTATTGAAAGAGTAGTTATACTCCAAATGGTTTCAGGATGTACTGTGTAGCGTTGTGTGCTGCCTGCGTTACCTGCAGAATTATCTACAAAGGCAAATACAGTCAGAATGAGGAAAGACCCTTATTTTAATAAGAAGTATCTATGGCCCTTGTATTTGTAAAATACAGAAGAAATGAAAGTGAAGGTAATTCGATAACCTTATGGAAATAAGAGGCTCAGATATTTAAGTCATTTCTGAAGCCAAAATGGCAAGCCTGAGCCCTGGCACTGGCTGCTCCCCTGCAGGCAGCCAAAAGGGGATCTCCAGCTGCAAGCCCAAGAGTCCAAGATAACAATCGCTTGGAAATGTTAGTGCCAAGAAGTGTGACTCCATTACTGCTCTCCCACTAATGCAAAGGATAATAGAATCAGAAAGATGCGGCTCTGGAAGGGGCCTCAGTAAGTCCTTTAATTGGTTTCCTGCCCAAAGGCAGAATGAACTGTACTTATGCTATTTCTGGTAAATGTGAGTCTAACCTGTTCTCAAAGGCCTCCTCTGATGGATGCCTTGCAGGCTCAGAGCAGAGGGCAGGTGGTGATGACACCCAAGGTGGGAAAGCAGGATGGGAAGGCAGGATGGAAAGGTAGACAGAGGTGGAGAACCAGTTAACCAGGAGGAGCTGGGTGCAAAGGCAAGGGAATGTGATAAAAGAGGCAAAAAAAAGGAAAAATCTCAGCCATAACATTTATAAGAAAAATCTAAATGTGGAGCACAGGACACACAAGCCAGAGCAAGGCTGTTAGTCAGGAATTAATTAAGGAAACCTGGAATTCATACAAGAGAAAGTTAGGTAAAAGGAGGAGGACTTGTACAGCAGGAAAAGTGGAATCTTCAGATATTTTATTATTTGGTTTTTTAAATAACGTTATTCTTCGTGTTACTTGACCAGTGATCCTATGAACATTCATGCAGCTGTTACCATGAATTCTCTGCAGATACCCAGAGCAGACTTCATGAATTGCTGTGATCTAGAGGTGGTTGCTGTGTCTGCTATATCCATGAATAAGGGTCTTAGTGTCAGCACTGAAGTGTTTCCATATAAAGGTGAGAGCACATTATAGTCAAGTGTGAAAACCAACTAGAGACATAAAGTTCTTTCCTGAACATCTGTCAAATAATGCTGCCACTGAGAAGCTGCTAGACCATTAGGAAGAACTTTCTAAGACAAAATATTCGATACATACATTTTCACAAGCAATTGGCATCTGAAAACAGTAGGCCAGTACCAGATGAGGAGAGGAACATAGAAAAAGGATGAGAAAATGAAGGCTGAGCACTTCACTTGGTATAAATTAGCTTGCTGTCTGTACTAGATGACTTGACATTCTCCGTGCCAGGTTGGAGGCAAGTTGCAGAGGGGCATACTCAGGACCTTGGTTAGGTGCTGAATACTTGTACAGCTCTGATGTTGTTCAGCCAGTTAGGCTTATCACACTTAGGAGAGGAGAACAGGTGTGGTTCTACAGCAGAGGTTAAACAGGGTGTCCGCTCAGGCTGTGGTGAGGATCCCTTTTGGTCTTTAAGGCCATGTGTCCCAGAATTGTCCACAACCACTGGGTGACCCCATTCTCAGCCTATACCTGAAATGGAAATTTCCTCAGAAGAGCAAGTGCTGCTTCAGACACTTGCATCCCACCTAAGCAGTGCATAGGTGGCTCTGAAGAGCCATATGGCCTTTGGTAGAACAGGAGGCAGATGGAATCAGGAAGAGATTAAAGCTCCATAAAAAGAATTGAAGTTACAGCACGCAGTATGTGGCTATTCATTATCACCAGACACATTGTCTTGACACTGACTGCATACAGGGGTGAAAATCTCTACAAGTAGGATAAATTAAACAGGTTTTACTTAGTAATATGCTTTTCAAACACAGGTCAGCAGAAACACAGAAGCTACGTTTTAGAGAAACCTTCTCTAAGTCCCTTGTCTTAAAGGGTCTGCAGCATTAACTGTGCAGAACTGTCATGCATTAGAGGTGCCCCAGGTGAGACAGTGATGACAGAAGCTTGATAATAATGCTTATCTTACTTCCAAGTAAAGAACAGTACCATACTACATCATCAGCTCTAGGCCAAATCCCAGATTCGTTCATGGTGTAATGCTTGAGCCTGGAATGACATTGAGGAACCCTGAGTAGGAAAGGAGGTTCTGTAACATTTCTGTGTGGGGCTGGCTGGCCCACATGTAAGGGGCTCCCTATAACGGAGCTGTGCTTTGCATAGACAGGATAATACTGGTGCCTTTGTGCAGGTGGGTTATGCTATAGAAAGTCAAAATCTGGCTCAGGTGTCAGGTGTTGAATACATTGTATGAGTGCAGCAGAATTACATGATTACTCAAGAAAACATCCCTGAAACAATAAAAAGCTTCAGCAATGAGGCAGGAACTCTAATAACTCTGGTTGAAACTATTGCTTTCCTGCCTCTTCTCCATGTGACACTGAAATGTCACACCATGTTGGCCAGCAGGCAGCTATACCACCACAGTTCAAGACCTTCTGTCCCTGTCTTTCCTAGAAAGTTTTAAATTAACCAGCTGAAGAGTATAATGCTGGATTCTCCTAGCCTGAAAACAGAGTAAGTGGTCATTCTGGCCACCACAGACAAGGGGGTACCTGTTTGCAGAGCAGCCAGGGCAAACCTGCAATCCCTGCTGGCGAAACCCTGCCCGGATTCCACGCACATGACTTCACTTGTGAGACAACTAATGGTTGCATGTATTGCTCTGAGGCCAAGTTTGAGGCAAGAGATTCCTTCTGTGTCTCCAGTGTTATTTTGGTATATTTTATTTGGCCCAGAATTTGGGAAAACAAAAGGGAGGTTTTCCGTGGGGAGTGGAATGAGGAGGCAGGAAGGGCTACCATATTTCTCCAGACGGAAACTCCTACAGTGTTAGAGTCCAGCACCGCTGCAAGTGTCAACAGATCAAATGTGGTACAGAGGGCCCTCTGCCAACTCTTTGCTACTGCAGCAGCAAACTGGGAAGAAAGCAGGAGCTAATATCCAGTACCACTGAGCGAGGTTCAGTCTCTGCTGCACAAGGATGGAGCAGAAAGAAATGAGTAACCACCTTCTCCTTTCTGTGACATTGGCTTGCCCAGGGCCCCAGCAGGACAGGGCTGACCCGGAGAGGCTCACAGCCAGGCTGTTCAGGCCATCTGCTGAGTCAGGTGTGATGGCAGCAGTTTCTGTGATAGGATCTTAATATCTGCTGCCTCCCAAGGAAGACCCCAAAATTTACGGTGCCTCCGGAGCACCGAACCACAAACTGTGCCCCTCGGTGCCAGTGGGTGTGATTCAGACCAATAGCTGCTGAGGGCAACAGATTGAGCAGTAATTAGCTGCTGTTAGTCATCCTCTTTTCCCAAGTATCCAAGAGTGGGATAGCATTTGATTATTTCAACACAGTTGGATGTGGGAGGGAAGGTAGGCCTGGAAACATTTTCCTGACAGCATACTTCTCAGCTCTTTTAAAACACCTCTCATGTTGACACTCAGCAAAGCATTTCAAATAAAATGGTATTTCCTCTTGTAGAGCAGCAAGGAAAAAATGCTGTCACAGGTTTTATAACAAACATTAGGTAAGCAGTAATCATCCCTATTGTGCAATCTGGGATTCAGGTAGGAAAACAATCCATAGATGGCTAAGAGGGAAGTACTGTGTGTCTCAATAATCTGAATAAGGAGTGAACTTCTTGAGGACAACAGAGAAGGGACAGGGTTGAATGGGTTAGTGGGACCACTTCACACAGCTAAGTGTGAAGAACAAAAAGGTGTAGTTTTGAGGCTGGAAGCTGAAAACTGACTGAAGGAAATGTGACTTATCTGTGTTCAGCTGAGTTCTTGTTTCTCTCTCATGACGTCACAAAAATGTGCTGTGGTCTGCCTACAGCAATTGCCTGTCCTTCAGACAGGTCTGATCCAGCATGTAGTGTCACTGGTGATGCCTATTTTTACTATAGAAATCCAAAACCCTTATGAACGGGCTTGTAACCTTTTTTTTCCTACCTGCTGCCTCAGGACTTCATTTTCCTTCTGAATTCTCAACGCCCCAGAAATCTGAGAGCTGCCTTTCTCCTACTTTGCTCTCGGGCAGACATATCAGAACTTCCTACTCAATTATACCTTTCTCTGAAGGGCATTGTGTTGGTCCTCTCAAAACCCTGCGTGTACAGAACTCCCTTTGGAGGGAAGCATTTAGTGATCCTGAGCAAGTACAAGGCTCTCAAAATCCACAGAGCAAATCTCAGAGTGGTTACAGAAGATTTGACAAGGAAAGCTCCCATATACAGTTTTTGGCTTACTTTGGGAGGGATTAATGGGATTCAAACAAAATAGTTAGGATTGTGTTAGGGTTCTAGCATTCCTAGCTTAGTATCATGTGTCCACATTAAGTGTTCCCTGCACAAGCAGAGCCTGTATTGTGTACTACAGGTAAATAAATACAGATAAATACTGTCTGTCTATGATCAGCTTTTTAAGGCAAGAATACTTCTTTCTTACCAAGCAAACTTGAAAGAAAAAGGAATCAAGACAGTAAGCTAAACATGCACTCTGAAATTGCTTAGTCCAACATTTAGAGCATGTTGCTGTCAGCTTGCATTTTTAAAAACTCTGAACCAGCCAGCTGAGTTAGCTGAGCTGCTAACAAGCAGGTCAGAAACCACACCACAGTGGTGGTTGCTATTCTCCCCTGCACAGAGATCTCAACAGCATTGATAAAATGATATGAAAAGCTTCATATCCTGGCGTGGTGTACAGGTGCTACCAGTTTTACAGGCACTGAAGAGGGTGTCTGTCATGGTTTTGAAACTGGAGGGGTGGATGACCAAGAAAATGTCTATATTCAGGGTGGGTATTTTTTCCTCAACCAAGTATTTCCAATGATGCGTTTTACTGACGATGAATTCATTACTCTTAAAATCAGGGTGATGAGTTCTGTTTATAACATTTTGCATAAGTAATCTGTTTCATATTCTAATGCATCTCTCATTTTGCATGTTTTAACACAGTAGATTTTGAATGCTCTTCAGGGATTGTCACTGAAACAATGTCAAGTAATACAGTATCAGCTTTGTCTTTTCGGGACATTATTCCACCTTCAAATATATTCACACTTGTTCATTTTTCCATTCAACAATTCACCCGAGTAGTTCTAATGTTACTTTCCTGTGTTACATTAACCTTCTCTGGGGTTTAATGTTTTAAATATTTATAGACTCTTGTAATGCCCAAATAATCACATTTCTAGTCCTCAATACCTCCTGCATGGTAATAGCACCTACATTTTAACAGAAATTAAGCCATTTAAATTAATGTAAAATTAACAGAAAATTAGTGCCTTAAAGCGGGTAAATCACAGCATAGTGATCAGCCTTCTGTTTGTTGTTTTTTTGTTGGTTTCAATTGACTGTCAGTACATGATCAGTCACATGGGGTGTTACAGAGGGAGGGGATACAAAAGATTCAGATCCTAGGAACAATCATAATTTTTCTGATGCGTCTAATAACATCATTGATGTTTGAATTTTGGACAAAGAAATAAGCATGGACTATGATTTTTTTTACAGTTAGGAAGAAAGCTCATGCAGATGTTGAGCACAGAATTTACACAAACTCAGGCATTTGTGTGATTTGTGCCTCATTCTATCTTGGGCTGCTGCCAAAAATGTAAGCTGCTCAGAGACTGTTTGTTTCCCCTGAGATTGAATATTCCCTGTAATGCAAGATGTTTTTAAAAAGCAATTTACTCACTGTGATATTAGAAGTCCTAATGAGTGGATCTATATTTCCTTCTGGGTCTTTTCTGCCGGAAGATCCTGGCAAACCTTGTAATGAATGTTGTGTAATCTCTGTCACTTGCTTGTGGATCTAATTTTAGGCACACATGTTTGATTTGGAGGATTTTTACTACTTTAAGAGAGACCAGAATTATTTGCTTTTCTATGACCAGCATTGTTTTGAACCTGAAGTGATGTATCTGTAAATCACATAATCATCAAGAGCCTGATCCTCCAGACACTTACTGCTGTGTGCAATGTAAAATGTCAATGGACTGTTCATAGGACTAAGTAGTGTTTCCCAGCTGTAGTGTTTGCAGATTTGGGTCCCGACAATGCACGTTTGTGTGCCTGTCTCCAGCACAGTGGAGAGGCACCTGATGGGGAGGGAGAAGGTGCTGGGAGTAAACAGCTTGTGGTTCAGGTTCCAGGCACCCAGGGAAGTTAAGCATTGCATCCCAAAGTGGATGGAGTGAACTAGAGGGAATTACTCTGACTCATCCAAAAGTTTTAATAATTTGTCCTCTATACTGGTAGCACTGTAGAAAATCTGTCTACCTTATCTTAGTGTAGCTGCAAGTTTTGCAGCCATGACTGTATCTAAACATACCTTTTTCCTGAGGCTTTGTCCTACCTGCCTAGGGCAGTCGAGGAGTTGTCTAAGCAGAA
The DNA here is from genome assembly GCA_013390105.1 of Tichodroma muraria. Taxonomy (NCBI): domain Eukaryota; kingdom Metazoa; phylum Chordata; class Aves; order Passeriformes; family Sittidae; genus Tichodroma; species Tichodroma muraria. The sequence goes on from WAAG01068081.1 coordinate 38,043, forward strand.
AGACATTGCTTCTACTATACCTCATAGTCTGGTTTTCCTGTGAAGTAAAATGCAGTTTCTCGTGTCCCCAGAAGGCAATGTCTTTGCTTTCCAGCTATCAGTGGCAGTTAATAGTTCATGGACGAGAAGGGGAAGTTGTTTTCAGAAAATGAGAATATGAAACAGAAACATTTTAAAAGACTGATGTTTCAGGATTGAAACAGGAGAACCACCATGTTGGTATCAGAGGCAGATAAATCGAGCAGGCTGTTTCTCAGAGAAGGACATTCAAATAGAGGTGTCTCATACACACACACCCCCACACATATGCAATTGAAATACTTTTGAAAACATTTTGCCGTGTCATAAAGGTAGTTGAACTATTGATTTCCATTCTGCTGTATTTGAGGCTACTTGGTAAGTTCTTGTGTATCTCAGTTTGGAGGAGCTGATGTTTCAGGGTAGAGTCAGCCATTAACTGTTTGTGACATTAACTATTTGTAACTATTTGGACATGGTTGTCCACATTCAGGTAGTACCACAGGCATGAAAAGGAAACAAAGAGCTTTTCCAGTTATCAAATACTGGAATCAAATTATCAAATACTCAGATCACCTCTCGCTTCTCACCTGGAACCTTAGGACACTCATCAGCCTCCCAAGGTCTCTGAGAAACATGAAGTAGATTCCTTGGAGCGTTTCACTTAAGATCAAGCACAGCAGAAGATCTAGTGCTATCTGCAAGGCAGCTGCAGCTCCCTGGTTCTCTTCCCAGTCTTGGACACAGATTTGAGCAACATGAGAGCTGCTGTGACCTGTGTCATCTGGCAGTGGCCCCCAAGAGCTTGTTTACCCTGGATATTTTTTCGTCGGATTATAATCACACCACTGAAATTACATGAGTGGGAAAACTTTGCACGTGTGGAGCAGGGGGTCATTCAGGTACAGAACTTTGTCAGTTTTAATACCAGTGTGCTTATGTTGTCAGTAAAGCCTTTCACTCCTGACAAACCACTACAGTAGGCCATGCCTCAGCTGTGGGTTGCCAACAAGTGTTAAGTTCCAGCTCTGTGCCTCTGCTCCTGGTCCTGGCAGGCTGAGAGAGGAGCTAGCCGCCCAAGGCTGGAAGTGAGCAGCTCTGTAACGTGCACACTTGCCAATCACTCCTCACATTTACTATTTGGCGAGAAGTGGTCTGAGGAGGTTACTCCAGGTTTTTATTGCTCCCTTCAGCCGAATGATCACATGTTCCTTTTTCCCTTCAGGAATCCTGCCTTGTCAGGGGCTCCATTCTGCAAGGTGTTGAGCCCCACTGTGAGGGCTTAGTGCTCTCGCTCTCCCCAGTGTCAATGGCCATGGAGAACATTCATCCCCCTTTGGCAATGTCCAACACATTTCAGAAATGGCAAGCACCTTCCAGTACTGGATCTGGCAGAAATTGCACCAGAGCAGACTAACGTTTTGCATTTGGACCAGACTGTGCTTTTGAAGGACATGAGGAAGTTCATTATGCTGGATATGAGCCTGCTGCTGCTTTGACTGAAGTGAGTAGTATTTTATTTTGCTGCTTTGATGTGGAGAGGAGCAGGACTGGACCTGCTGGGAGAGTGATTGATTTTCATCAGCTTGTGAGTGGTGAGCAGAAAGCAGGGCAGGTTGACTGCTGCACAGCATCAGTCAATTGCAAACCCAGCATCACCATCTTCTTCACACTTCCCACCACCCACCTCCATCAAACAGCTCCTCTTCATTAAAGCTGTGCCCCTGCCTCTGTGCTTGCTTTAGAAGTGTTATGACACTGCTGTGAAGCACAGAATTCCCTAAAGCCTCAGAGAGAGAAAAGATAAATGAGGCATCCTGAGCAATTGACTAAAGACACAAAAAAAGGAAGAACACGATGCTGATTTCAGCAAATATCTCTGCTTCCACAACACTTACTCACTGTTTGACTACTCTATAAACTCGTTATATAAGGAAACATTGCAAGAATAGCCATGAAGATGACGAAGAAAGAAGTGAGCCACGATTTTCCTCTGCTCCCAGTAGGACCGACATTAAACTTGGTCACAGCATCTGCCATTATGGCTTGATACAGTTTGAAATACATAGGAGCATGAACAAAAACTGAATCTCATCTCTGATAAAATTCAGCATTTGAGTTATTTTAAATGTTCTTCTATCATGTACTTGTTCAAATTTATCTGAATGGATTATGTCTGGAGAATGTGGAGAATAGACAAATATGCTAATAATAAATACAGTGATTGATTAGCTACAATCAACAGGGAGCCAGCGGCACAGCCTACAATGAACTCTAGACTAAAAGTGGTTACTGATATAGTGGAAAGTTGTGCTTTGTTCCTTCAAAAGCGCAGGTAACAAACCAGTGATACATCCCTCTGCTGGCTCTCTCACTGATTTATTTTCCCACTCTCGGAATCCATTTGTTAATGTAGCTCAAGAGAATAGTGAAAAAAAGGAAAGAAAAAGAGTTGTGCTTTCTATTCTAGTAGCTAGAATGGGGGTGGATGGGTGGGTGAAAGGGAAACGTATGTTTCAATCTGATGAAGAAGCACATGCTCTGCTCCAGTTTGATGGTGCAGGGTTGTTGACATTTTCTCAAGCAATAAATAAGAAATGTCACATAATTCATCATTCCTGGATTTAGTCCTTCTTATACAGTCTGTCTGCCTCTTTCACTAGCCCTTCAGCTACAGCTCAGACTTCGCTCAGGTGTTTTGGCCGTTGTGTGGACCTGTCTTCCTGCAGAACTTTCAGACTCTGTATGCCAGGACAACATAAAGAAAGATGTTTGGTTTTAAGCCCTGTAGGACTTGTAGTTCTTCCTCTTTCCAATTCCCATGGTTCCTGCTTATGGAGAGAGCACCCAGGTTCAGAGGTTTGGGCAGGACTCACCATCTGACGCCATCTGATGGACCACCTACTACAGATCCTGAAGACTTAAACTGCCTGTAGGTCCTAGAGATGGTTACAGAGATTTCATAACCAACCCAGCTTCCAGAGCTATTTGCAAGTACAAAACCTCACTTAGAATAAAAGAAATGAAAGGTTTAGATGAAGTTTCCAATTAACTTTGACTTGTTAGGGGAAAAACAAAGCAAAACAAAATATCTGGCAAGTTAAACTCTCATTTCTCAAGCATGAGGTCTTGAAATATTTTATTTCACTTACGTTCAGCTTTAGCAAACAAGAATGAACACTGTGGCAGAGGCCTAGATTTAAGAAATGTCAAGGAAAAAGAAGAAACTTGTAGAAAAACTTGTATTGTCACTGTTGTAATGTGGCACTGTAGCTGCAATCTGGTAATGGGTAATAAAACAGACGAGGAATTTGCTTTGAAGAGCACTTAGGTTATGGAATAAAATCACATGCATCAAAATTATGGCATAGCCTCCTGTATTGCATAATGTATTGCATAAGAGAAAATAGAGAATAGCTGCTTCCCATTAAGACTTTGTCACATGGACAGGTCATGGATGCCAGCAGTGGATGAAATTTCACCGGAGAAAGCAAAACTGAAAAAAAATGTTTGATTCAGTCAACTTCAAAATCACACTTCATTCAAAATAATTTTTTAAACTATTATTGTTCCAACCAAGATGATTGTTAACTATAAAAGTCTTGACAGAAGGATATTTTTACGATGTCAAGTGTAAGCCCTTTGGATTCAATCAAAAGATCGTTTTAAGTCTCTTTGCCTGTAGTTTCTCAAGTGTAGTCAGGCTCCTTCTTTCTGTGGATTTTTCTTACAGCAAAAAGCAGAAGAAATACTTTTAATTGGTTGAGGAGCTCTGGCAATGAAACTATTTTAATTAATTGTTTCTAAACATAGAATACATATAGAATTTACTTCAGGCTTATTAAATCTTGCTGCAATACTGAAATTTTCCATTTAGCCTAAACAGAGTTTTACAGATTAAAAGAAATAAAATTGAAGGGAAAGCAAGCCCACACTCTTTATTACATTCATCTTTTTTTAGGACAAAATTAAATCAACACCCACATAAAATATAATTGCCAATATCATACCACTTCTTTTTTCAGAGCCAAAGAAGACAAAAATCCATCATTCCCACCTCCAGGTCAGCTGCTCAGCTCTTTTTTTCCTGCCAAGATGATTGCTCTGCCTACCTCTGCCCAGAAGAGGAGCCAGTGAGAGATCCGGGTGTTAGGGACCTGGCACTGAGGACCAGCCTCCCTGAATTTCAAGAGTGCTGAGGAATGTGCTGGATCAGACACCGGGGAGGTGCCTTTTTACATAATTACCACAATTTTTTAGTCGAAGACCGCCTCGGGCCCCCTGTGGCTATGCTGCAGTCTCTTTTTGCAAAGCTTTTGCTTAATTAACTGAGGGAAAGTACATTTAAGAAGAACGGGTGAAAGGCGCTCGAGTGAGAAGGGGCTACACGCGAGGTCTCCTGCGAGCCACACGTGCAGGGCGGTGGTTCCCAGCTGCAGCCCATCCACCTCGTGTGGGAGATCTCAAGGACGTGGCTGGGCACAGACCTGGGACTGCCTGCCAAACCTACCGGTGATGATGCAAGAGGAATTCACCCAACAGCTCCGTGGCCTTACGCCGCACGGAGCGATTTATCGCCGCGTCGCTTTAGGTCCACGCTGATGGAGTTACGTCAGGCATCGGATGGAGCAAGGTTTGCTATCCACCCCTGCTGGCCCCATCCAAAGGGGTGGTAAAAATGCAGCGGGCAGTGGAGGAAGGAAGATCTCTGCTTCAGTGCAGATCCAGAAGGCAGGCAGCCGCAGCAGCAGTGCTGCTGGGGCGACACAGACCAGGGGAGGGAGGGAACGGGGCCTCCGTTGTTGGCTCCTGCTGGAGCCCTGCTACTGTGTCCTACTGCTCTTAACAGTATAAAACCAACATGGATACACCTGCCTCTGCTACAAGTGAATTGCCTTTCTGCTGCCCAGAGACACCCACAAATACCTGCAGTCACACTGAACCCTGCTCCCAGTCAGAGGAGCCGCTGGTCCTGGCAGTGCAGCAGAGATGAGGCAGATTGAATTATGAGTTAATCAGCTTCGATCCAGCCACTCTGCTGCTAATCAAATTACCCTGTTCAGCTCAGCATTGGTTTGGAGTGTGTCTACTCTCGCTGCCAATGCAGTTCAAGTGGCACCCTGATGAATACACAAACTAAATCCATGTTTTTAGTGAAGGCAAGCCCTAGAAGGCTTAAGCCATGCAGAAGTCTTTTACTGTAGAGTACAACTCTTCTTGTCTTGAACTCTTCTTGTCTCTTTGTGAAGACCGTACTATTATTTTGTTTGCTGTTACAAAGGCTAAAAAGTAGGACAGAAGGATGTACAGAAAACAGCAGTATGCTGATTTCTGTGTCAAATTTTATTTGTGAGGAATACAAGCACGTGAGAATTGCCCAGGCTGATGATTTGTGGCTGGGTGCTGTGGAGCTCTGAAAGAGCCACTTGTGCTACTTTTTGTAGAAGGAGTTAAGGCCTCGCATCAGCAGCACACAACTTCCTCTAAACTGCTGGTATAAAAGTAACTTTAAAAAAAACTATTTAAAACAACAGTCTGTTTGCTGGGAACATATTACTTACTCAGGGAATTTTCTTAATTTTCTTTTTCTTCCTCAGTGAAATTTTTGCTTTGTAGCTGCCTGAAAGTCATGGTACAAAATCATTTACTCCTCCTTCAGTACATTCCAGTTGACTTCAAAAGACTGCTGCTGTAAGAAGGAAAGTGCTTGGTTTTGGTTCATTGATACAAAAGAGGAACATGATATAAATAGTTCAGATGACTCGTCTTTGCCAAAGCCTTGTTAACCTGAAAGTTCCCAATTCATGTCAGGGTTCACGTGGGTTCTGGCTGCTGGACAGCCCGGGCTTTGGACAGCCCGGGTTCAGCTGCAGCAGCCACAAGCATGACTGAAGTGGCCACAAGATAACACTTGTGTTAAGGCAGAGGCTGCAAATTCTCTCTCGTTTTCATAATGACATTTACAGAGCAGTTAACTGCATTTCAGGTTGCTTGGCCACTTAGTGCCTCTTCAGATGGCCTAAATGGAGGAAAAACCCAACCCCCTACTTGTTCATACAGTACTCAGCAAGATGGAGTCATTGTTGCCCATGATTTTAAAGAATTTTAGAGGCTGTTTGAAAACATGACCTCATTGCTGTCTACAGCTTCTTCAGGAGGGGAAGTGGAGCGGGAGGCACTGATCTCCTCTATCCAGGACCCCAGGGAAAGGCCTGGAGTTGGGAAAGTTTAGGGTGGGTATCAGGAAAAGGTTTTTCCCTCAGAGGGAACTGCCTTAGGTTGGGCACTGGAACAGCTCCCCAGGGCAGTGGGCACAGCAGCAGCCTGCCAGGGCTCAGGGAGTGTTTGGACAATGCTCTCAGGTACACGGTGTGACTCTTGGGGTGTCCTGCGCAGGGCCAGGAGCCGGACCCTGTTATCCTTGTGGGTTCCTTCCAGCTCGGGATATTCTGTGAAATATATTTATCTACTTATAGAAAAGATCTAAAGAAATACATACATTCAAAATATTTAACGTGTGGGTGTAACACAGGACTTCAAGAAACGAGCAGCGTTAGCAGACCCGGTGCCTTTTGACCCGCTGGGCGGGTGGAGGAAGGAGCGGCCGCGCAGGATGAACTTCCCCACAGCACATCGGCCCTGGGCGCACGCCGGGACCCTCCTTCGTCTCTCCCTTCCCTTCCCTCCCCTCCTCTCCTCCCTTTCTCACTCCCTTCCTCCCATCCCGGGGAAATCCACGGGCGGCTCCCCCGGTGCGGCTCGGCCGCTGGAAACTACCACTCCCATGGTGCCCCGCGCCGGCGGGAGCGGCCACCTCCCCTCGGCGGCGGGGGGAGGAGACGATGCGCGGCTTGGGCTCCGGCGAGGCGTGGCCGGCGGCGCGGCCCCTCCTCCCCCCCGGACCGTGTGTCGGTTCGGGCTCCCGCCGTCGCCATTTAGCGCCGAGGCGTCGCTGGGCGGCCGCGGCGGCTGC
>WAAG01068085.1:0-76908 GCA_013390105.1 Tichodroma muraria
AAATCCAATGTTTCACAATAAAATCTTGTCAAAACATTCATCTGTCCTTTAAAAATTATTCAAAAATACATATTTTATGTTAATTTTTCATGCTACATCACTCACTAAAAGTCTGTGGCCAAAAAATGGGCAGAATTTAATATTTCAATTTCTTTTAAGATTAGGCACCTTGGGCTGTCTACAGATTGCAGCAAACTAGAGCTACAGATTACTTTGTCTCAAAATATTTTTGTTTTCTACAGCAGAATTATAATACATAGAAATGTTTTCCTATTGAGAAGAAAAACACATGAAGTAACATTGATAATTTCTTTGTTCCCTTTCTTGTGTTGGGCGGAGTTAGGTGCCCACACCAGCATCCTGCTGGCTGTCAGTCACAGTGGCTCCTAGTTTTTAGAGCACTGGTGCTGCGAATTGTAAATCTCATTTTATATTTTTCTCAGCAATCGATCTTCATCATTCCACAATCCAGAAAAATACTTCTCATTCAAGAATTAAAGTCCAAAATGAAAACAAACAAACAAACAAAACCAACCAAACAAAAAAAAACAAAACCCAGAAAAAAACTCCCAAGTCCAGCATGAGAGTAAGATTTTGTATCTGTCTGGTCAAGGCAATTACTGAGGAGAATCTTTGAGTTTCAGAGCATCTCAAAACTGTTGATACTTTATGTTAGGTATAGTAATGAACAATATGCTTTCCCATTACTGGATTGTTCTTAGACTCATTTTAATGCAAACTTGCAACAGCAGCTTTAAAACCATTTATTTTTAAAGCTGAGAGGAGGTCAAAACTAGGTGTGGTGTACTTATTTTAGGTGTGGCTTCCATGTGACACGTGCAAAAAATGTGTGTAACTGGCCATGTAACCAATTGCATCCTGAAAAGAGATTTGCATCATTTGAAGCAAATTTCCTTAGAGAAGATTTAATTTGATATAATCTCTGTATAGACATTCAGGCAGATCTTAATGGTCTTTAGTACCTTCAAAAGTTCAAAATCCACACTGATTTTTATGAAAACATTGATGTATATGATTATAAACTATAGCTTTTGAAGTGGAGTAAAAGCTTTTCATGTCATTTTTATTCATTCAAATGATTACTAAAATATTGGTACTGCAATGGAAGATACATTTTCTGATGTATTATGTGCAATTGCTTTAGCTTTCCTCATGGAAGAGGTACTGATATATGAAATTACTTCTGTTAAATCCCACAGAAGAAGTAGGGGGTATCAGACAAGAGAATTATTGAGGTGAAAGGAGATGTTTGTGGTGCTCCTGGAGAAAGGAGGAGGGTAATGGAAGTGTCAGGGCTAATGGGGAAGAGAGACCTCTGAGATACTATGTTACTTGTTTATGCAATGTACTAAATCACACAGCTGGGTTTTTTTAAGAGATACATATTTCCTATACCTGTAAAATGCAGCATTGCTTAAGGGAGATTTTTGGGTTTGTTGGGGTTTGTTTGTTTTTAGCAATACTAGAGTCCAAATTTTAGAAATTAATATAACAAACCTCTTGAATTGAAATACAAAGATGTACAATGTAGCATCCACTTTACAAGCTGTACAGATGTACAATGTAACAAGCACTTTACCACTTTACACAGCTCTACTACTGTGTGAGTAGAAAAACAAACAGGTAAAACTGCAGCAGACCACTGCATACCATAACCCCAGCTGGGTAATGGTGCAGGTTTCACTGTATGACTCCAAGTGACTCTCTCTCTATTCTTACACATTAGACAGAAATTGTCCTGGAAGGTGTGTCGCTCAGCAGCACATGAATCATTGACATTTTCTCTTGCTTTAACCTAAACAGAAAACAAGTCTGGATTTGTCTGTTTGCCTTTGAAAATGTTCATTGTAGTATGCTGGCACTGTTCTAACTGACTTTGTTACTCCTGGCAATTTCTCTTCGGTATATCTCCTGGTGGGTAAAGTTAATTTTGCTCTTTGACTGAAGGAGTTTTAAGTGCCACGGATGCTGGTGTCCTAGGCTAGCCAGGGAAAAATAGAGATTTGTTGTTAAGTGTCAATTTTCTGTCTGCTAAGGGTTTCTGACTTTGGAGTACTTGGTAAGTACATTTATTTTTAATTGTCAATTGGAAAACAGGCATTCCAGCTTCTGGAGTATACTGGAGAATAGGCTAAAGTTAAACCTGCGTCACCTTTGTATACAAAAGATCATTATTGGAGGCGTAAGCAGAAGACTACTTTTATAGGGTCTTCTTTTGACTGCAGAAGGCTTGTGGACAAACAAAAATAGATTGGACTAACAAATAGGTGAGAGTTTAGACCCAGGCAACCTTATTACAGAGGGGTCAGAGGAATGTGATGTATTCCTCCTATGGCTTCTGTGGGTATTAGAATTTGCAAATTGATTTTTCCAAAATTGATTTTTACAACTCCTGTTGTAACACCCCTCCCACTTTTTCAGTACCTTAGAGCAATTTATTTTGAACTGAGTGCTGAAAATCCTAAGATGTTTACCCTTATTTGAATCAACAGATAAATCTGTTCTGCTTTATTGCAATAAAAGGTGTAGAACATTCACAATTTGTCCTTCATCAGGTGCATCAGCTCATGTCTTCAGTTTTATTTATAGAGATTCCTTGGGAAACTTTTTACAACCTTCCAAATAGGGGAGGAGCTGTAAAGCTGTATTTGCTGGAATAACTTAAACCACTGCTGAAAGGCAAACACATGAATTCAAGCTGACTCCACTGAAGCAGTCTAATAGTGCTCATACAACCTGTTGCAGTGCTGTAGTTACCGAGCATGTTACAAAACACAACCACTAATAGTGATTTCAATCATTCCTTCAAGATCTACAAGGATTTGCTTGCCTAACAGGGTGCAGCATTCAATAAAGTTACTATAGGCAAAAAGCCTTTATCATACAATCATGGAGCTTAAGTTGCAAAAGGTCATGGAGATGCAACCATTAATCCAGCCAAGTGCACCCCCAATCCATGTCCCTAAGTAAAAAATCTACACATTTTCTGAACGCTTTCAGGGATGGTGCTTCTACCACTTGCCTGTGTAGTCTGTTCCAATGCTTGACAACCCTTTCCATGAGAACTGTTTCTTAATAACCAATATAAACCTCCCTGGTGCAATTGGAGGCTATTTCCTTTTTTCCTATCACCTGTTATCTGGGAGAAGAGGTTGACTCTCACCTCACTACAACCTCCTTTCAGACAGTTGTANTTCAACCCATCAATCCAGTCTGTTCAGCTCCCTCTGTGAACCCTTCCTGCTCTCCAGCAGATCAACAGTCACACTCGGTGTCACCTGCAAGCTGACTGAGGGCACTCAATCCCTTTCCCCAAATCATTGATAAGGACATTAAACAGGAGTGGCCCCAATAGTGATCCCTGGGGAGCCCCACTTGTGACCAGCTGCCAGCTGGATGTAGCTGCATTCATCACCACTCTGAATTTGGTCATCCAGCCAGTTTTTTTATCCAGTGAGCAGTGCACCTGTCCAAATCAAGAGCAACGAGCTTGTCCAGGAGAATGCTGTGGGCAACAGTGTCAAAGGCTTTACTATAGTCCAGACAGACAATATCCATAGCCTTTCCCTTGTCTACTAAGTGGGTCAGCATGTAAGGAAATCAGGTTGGTCAATCAGGACCTGTGTTTCCTAAATCCATGCTTGCTGGGCCCGATCCCCTGGTCCTGCATGTGCCACGTGATGCACACGGGATGATCTGCTCCGTGACCCTCCCCATCACTGAGGTACATTTCATGATCGCTGTGCACAAGACAGCCTCCTGTTATCTTACCTCTGCAAAAGTGGAGCGAGCGCTTGATACCTCCTCTTACTGGAATGGCATGATTCTATTCTGTATAAAAAACAAATTGCCTTGTAAGATATATTTGAAAAATATTTCTTCATTCTTTCATTGAAGACAGTCTTTCTCCAGTGATAAATACGCTCCAGTGGTTTTTTTTTTGCTCTTAGTTTGGTCTAAAGGTAGTGATATGTGAAGATATTTTTAAAGCAAGCAAACTTTTGGATCATGCTTATCAAAACTGATGCATCCCTTCCCTGACTTCCTAATGCTAAGTATATTAAGGAAAAATAGAGCTAAATGGGATGGCTGCCTACCTAAGATTAGCCACTAGGTGCTGCTTAAACCCCACAGTGTGTAGTTCTGCTTTCTGTGCAGCAGCCAGCATCCCCAGTGGATTGCTGTTCCTGTTCAAATACAACACTGGGGCTAAAATGAGAACATCCTAAATGCTGAATATGGTACTTTGGAATGTTTTTTCTACATGAGGATGACTGTGCAGTGGAACAAGTTGCGCAGCTGGTGGTAAAGTCTCCCTCCATGGAGATACTCAAAAGTTACCCGGTCATGGTCCTGGGCAACTGGATCCAGGTGGCCCTGCTTGGGCAACAGGGTTGGACCAGATCACCACCAGAGGATACTCCCAACCTCAACGGTCCTGTAACTCTGAAACCTAAACAGGGCAATCATTTTTTTCCTTCATCTATTAAAATACAGTATTTTTTAATGAAAAAAAAAAACAAGTAAGTAGAATTTTGATGTGTTCAGTTTTTCCCTCACAGTGTTCATTTCATTTGAAAAGAACAAGAAAAAAAAAAAACAAGTAAGTAGAATTTTGATGTGTTCAGTTTTTCCCTCACAGTGTTCATTTCATTTAAAAAGAAAAAGAAAAAAAAAAAAAACAAACAAAAAACACCAACAAAAACACGCACCACTTTTTGTAATAGCCGTTCACCTGCTAAGAGAAGTGCTGCACTAGGGAAACATCAAATTATATGTATGATTGTTACATAACCATCAAGATAGTTTGCTGAGCTTGTAAAAAAAACAGCTTAGCATGAAAAAGCATTTCTAAAAGCTATTTTTGGTAGCAAATTTCAAGTAAACAGAACAAGGAGAAGTAACCTCCCATCTATTTCTTTCCTGTTAATCTGTTGCCAACATGATATAATTCTTATACTATGCAAAGTCAGAAACAAGTCTGTTTGAAAATAGTAAAGTTCCCAAGAGTACTTATCTTGTCCAGATCTCTAAAGCCCTTTTGCATTGTTTTGTTTTATGTTTAGTGCCAGCATTCTAAGTGAATTTGATGTGAAGCATGCAGGACCTCAAGAATATGGGCAGTGCTTCTTTCCCTTCATCCATAGATACACCTTACCTTTGGTCAAGTGGCCATGGCTGAAGCACAGCTGTAGATCACATTCAGTCTGTATCCCCTCTCGCCAGTGAAGTCCCAAGTGCTGTTCTTCTGAAACAACTTCTGTTTTCTTAAAACCGGATTTGGATGTGTATCAAAATCCTAAGTCAAGAGTCAGAAAAGCAGTATTTTGGAACTGTTGGTGTTTATTACGTATTTTTGCACTATATTTATATTATTATATATTTTTAGTTTATTAATTCAGTTGAAAAAGCAAACTCACAGTACAGAGTAGCTCTTCACTCTTTCTTTGTGTTAGTAGAATGGTCCTCCACTGAATAAAGAATGTAACTTTCTTTTTGATTTGCTATCATGAGGACAAGCGCATTTATGTTCCTGAAAAGTATCCTTGCAAAAACTCACTGAATATTGTTCCTAAGGCATACAGAAATCATAGCAAAAATCAGATATCTTAATCCATTCATAATTCTGTCATAGTTAACATTTTAAGTTGAGTGAACTAAGTGATAGTGTGGGAAAAAAAACCCATAAGCCACTGAGATAATTTTAAAAAGCAGTAAATATGAATTTTATGGTGATTCAGAATGCACTCATAAGCTTGATTCTACTGTCAAGATTGCTATTAGGCTGATAAACATGCTTTATCTTATAAAGACAAAAAATGAGTATGCTTTAGAAAACAGAACAAAAACATGCTTTTCGTTCTTCGACTGTAGTTAAGAACACAGATATTGATATATTATTTACTAAAATAGAATCGAGCTTATAAAAAAAGTAATTTATGTAGTCTAAAAATATCTCTGCTTCTTCAGTAGAACATGAAAGAATTTTTTTGGTAGTTGACAGAAAATAATTTCCCGAGAGATAAGTTTTCTTTTTAAACCCATTGGAAATTTCCTCTAGTCTGACTTCTGTTTCTTAAATCTTACTAGCGTTGTAATCGTAGTTGCATTTTCTGGCAAAAAGGTCCATAAATCAATTTTATCGCAATTTCTGTGATGGTTTTTCTTCGTTAATACATTCATTGGCTTAGGATTTAAAGACTGTGACTCTGCCCTCAAGGATCAGTGTACTCAAAGATTCTCCTAGCACTTTTATTCAATTATACCATTTTGTTGCTAATTAGCACCATCGACTTTTCTGCTTCACAGTAAGATTTTTTCTTCCAGGAGTCAATAAGTTAGTCACTGTACATCTGGGGGGAAAAAAAGGACCATCAGCTCCTTAATGTAAAATACATTTCCGGCTGTTGTTCTAGTGCTATTTTTTACCAACAGTAAAATGCCCAGTTTTTGGGTGCTGGCACTAGTGAAAGAGCTGTTCTGGCCCACCCTGGGGTGACTCCTCTCCAATTCATCCCGTGCACTGCGATGGCTGAGGTCCAGTCCATGTCCACCTACAGCCATTCTCCAAGAGGCTGGCAGAGGTTCTACACATCAAGCCACCACGTTACCTCGTAGGAGCATAGGTCTCCATGGCTGAGAGCACTGCACGCCCCAGAAAGCTCGACACAGTGCTTCAGCAAGGGCTCTGCTTTCTTAAACAGAGAGGGAGTCAGAATTGCTGGGTGCTCATCCTGCCGAGGATTTTCTCTCTCGAGAGAAAACACCTTTGAAGGGGTGTTAGAAGGTGTGCTGCCAGCCTCACAACAACCATTACTGACAGCCAGTCAGAAGATGGAAGCCTTGAGAGGAAAATATATGAGCCTCTTTGGAGAAGGAAGAGGCAATGCAGATGGTAGACTCGAACTTGCTCAAATTACGCCTTTGTTGGCTTATTTAAGATGAAGCTGAGATGTTTCCAATGACCAGTTCCACCAGAATAAACATCTCTGGCACTTAGGGCCGTTCCCACTGCCCATGAGGGGGACTGTCAGTCTAGGCTTCCCATCAATTCACCAGAGAGCAATTTGAGTAAAAAAGAGTAAAAAAATGAGTTTTCACTTTTGTCCTCTGGGTGAGCCTATTTTACATCATTGTATATGGGTCTTAACTTCCTAATAGAGGAAGTGTGAGTGCTCTTAGAGTAACTTTTCCTAAAGAGGCCTCTGTTTGACTTATTTCTTAGGATTTTGCTGCACATGCAAATTCTGGCCAGATTTTGCTAATGTATATTACCTCCTGTATCCAAGTGGGAAATGCTTGCTTCTTTTCATTTTCCCAGACTTTCAAGATGCAATTGCACTCATTGATGCAATTTTGAGGCTTAAAGGCAGTATTCTATGCCTTGCTGACCCTACAATAATGTTGCTAAACAGATCTTAGAGGGGAAAATAAAGAAAGAAGAAATGAGTAGCTCTAATTTATATAAATTATATATATCATCTATATAAAACATAATTATGTATAATNTTTCCTCTTGCCTAGTGCAAAGCTGATGGGATCAGTAGCGTGGGTCCTAGTCATGCCTTCTATCCTTTTATAGACTTATTTTCTCTTAAAATCAGGGTGTCTCTTTCCATTCAGCCCACCTTGGATCAGTTGGTAGACATCACTAGGATTGTTCTTTGGTTTGAAACATAAATGGGTGGAACAGGGAGTGGTTTGTGGTTTGGTTTTGAAGTTGTTGTTTTGGGTTTATTTTGTAAATACCTCTTTTCCAAATACAAACCTGTCATCCAATGCCAGGTCTCTGTTCCTTCATATGAGTGGGAAGGGACTGCAACTTGTTCATTTCCCTGACCTCTCCAACAAACCTCACATTTATGACAGTTCCCACTCAGCACTTCCAAAGCAATCCCTTGATAAGCCTCTCCAGGACACCTCCATCTCCAGTTAGGGTGAAAATTGACAAATACTGTGAGGGCTGATATCTCAGTGCACCAGTGACTGCTTAGGTAAAGTGACAAATACACATGTATAGTTTATCTAAGAGAATGAACGCTCCTCAAATTAACATTTTGCAGTCAACATCAGCCCAAACCCATCTCAGAACTGTAATATGGCAAAAAATCGATAAGGCAACCCCGAAATGGAGGAGAGAATGCAGGCCAACCACTCTGGCACAGGCAGTAAAGAGATTTCATTTCCTAAGTGCTCTAAGCATGGCTGTGTCACAGTTAACTCGTACCTTTGTTTCTAATGGGGCTGTTGCTGGATGTATCACACTGTTTCCCACCCGGTCTATTCTCCTTACCTCTGCATACTTTCCATGATTGCATCAACTTGTTTTCAATCTAAGAAACAGAAATGAGCAACTTTTTATTGCTGATCTGCAGCTGCTGAGTGTTATGCTGTGGTCCTAAATAACACAAATTCAGAATCACGGTATTAGCTAGTAGCCAAGCTCAGTACTTTAGAGCATTTCTGCTTTCTGCTCCCCAACACAAAACATCATATGTGTTCTGCAGTAGTAGCATATTTCCAGCCATCTGTAATTGCCTCCTACTTGCATATGCTTAGTCACTGCATACAAACACACACCTTCTGCTGAGCTTCAGTAAAGCTCATTATGTTTTCAGCCATATGGTATTCCATAAAGGCTCTTTTTGACAATACTAGAGCTCAGTAATCCTAAATTACCTCCAAGGAGGCCAGAGGAGATAATTTAACCAAATCATTGTTGTAAGTATTTACTTTCTCATGTGATCCAGTGACAGATTTTGACAGAACTTTTGTTGTCATCACTTTTGCCAAGTAAATGGAGACATACTAGTATGAAAAACAAATAACAAATTTATTACTGTGAGAGCTAAAATAACATCACAGGAATACTCTAAACCAACAAAATTTAATGGCTCTTTCACTTCCCCAGTGTTTTGAATGTCTTAAATGGCCCTTCATGCTATTGGAAATCATGAAATCCAAAATCAAGGAGTACTCAAAGGGGTAATTAACCCTTCCCTTGTATGACCAGCTGGAACCCAAATCTGTTTGTCTATTCTTATCTTGTCTCTGAGTCTGGGGTGGAGCTAAATGACAGGTTGGTGTACTTTGGGAAACCTATTTCTCCTGAACAGATGGCTTCCTGGGATTCCAACCAACATTTAGAAGTGGGCAGTCTTATCCTGAAGCAGGCATGAAATGGGGATGATGATAGTCTTCTAAGAAAAATTAGTTATATTTGGGGAGGGAGAACATGTCTTGGAAGGTAGTCTTAGTTCCTGCCAAGACAGGATCCCAGAAGAGGAAACGGATACTGATGGCCAAGGTGGTTTTTTCCTTAATCACAACTATCTGGAAATCTCAGAGTAGTGAAAAATGTCAGGCTGCAGACCATTTTAAGGATTTAAGGATCTTTTCTCTCTCACAGTTTGATAGCATGAAGCTTTTTAAAAGAATTTCCTTTTACCCTAAATTACTTTTTTATCATTTCCATATTTTTCCCAGCCTATGTCATTTCATAATAGCTGAACTATTCCTGACATTTCAATCTGTGTTGCTGCATGGGCTCTTCCAGCCCCATTCCTGTAGGGCTGAGATTGCAGAGGGCTGAAGTGCCAGCTACACAACCAGAACTGCTGTCCTGGGGTATCCTGAGAGGACATCATGAGATCACTACCACATAATCTTTCTCCTCTTTCCTACTTCTGGCAATAGAAAAAATAGCCAAGTCTACAACTGGTTCTGTCAAAGAGTGCAAAGAGGCTTAGTAACCTGATTAAGAATTTATAGTACTGTTCATGACAAAGAGGAGATCTATTGCTGCTTGCTGTTCCTGTTTGATCTGCATTATGGCTTTGTAAGAAAGATACAGCTTGTTGCCAATATCCAAAATGAATTGGCAAACTTCTCCGGGAGAACACCATGCATCCTTCTAGAGGAGGAATATTATTACATGTCACATCTTGCAGGCTGAACTAAATTCTATAGAAAAAAAATGAATCCCTGTGAAATTACAACCACGTCACAAGACAGAATTTCAGAAGCTGTTTTCATAGAATCACTTGGGTTGGAGGGGACCTTGAAGATCATCTAGTTCCAGATCCCTATCATGGGCATGGAGGGACACCTTTGGGTAGAACAGACTGCTCAAAGCCCCGTCCATGCTTTATGCAACAAGAGGGTTTAGCAGGCAGAAGTACGTGGCCCTGATGCCCGGGGGAAAGCAGCTCTAATTCAGTGGCTGGTGAGCCTGGCTGGCTGCACTATGTTGGAGCTGGTGCTGGCACAGGGATCCTGGGAGAATCCTGGGCTGGGTGTGTGGGGAGACAACCTCAACCTCCATCAGTAGTGCAAATATGGATCTGTTTGTCCTTTTGATGAACTCTTCAACTTTGCTTCAGTTCTCTGTCCAGGAAAATAGCTCTGCCCTATGAAAATACCTTAAGCAACATTAGGTGGTCAAACACAAAGGTATTGGGGAACACTGAAGCACTTAACTGAATAAATGGAGAATGTTGTAGTTAAGATCTAGATTTTATGTTGGTATTAATATAAAACACTGTAATTACATAGTGAATTGATTAAAATACAAGCCCTTCGGGAAGAAAAAGAGCAAAACATCTTGTCTCTACACTGAGGCTGTAAAAATAATTCTTAAGATGAAAAATAATAAATGCCTTTTATAAAGCAACAATATAATCAGCTGGATAAAATAATGAGCTGTTTTTAGAAAATATCAATGGACAAAGCAATCCTAAGGGAAAAGCGGCATTAATTAATAGAGCAATGAATGTCATGCATGACAACAGAGGGAGTTTCTGTTTATCCTTCTCTAGGTTTGTATACATGAATTGCACCTCAGTTTGGCTGGGGACATTAATTTTTTTTTGCTTTCACATAGTGAGACTAGAAAAGCACAAGGATGAGACAAAGAGAACAGACAATATTAGAAAAAAGGCCCAGCAACTACAGATATTTTAGTAAAATACTGGTCCTTGCATTTGATAGCTACATGGACTGAGAAGCATAGGAATGAAAATAAATAGGTCTCAGTAAATATCTGGCATTGGGTGTAGGAAATCTGATAAAAGAAAGAAATTAGAGAGGCTTTTAAAACATGACTGAACTATCTGCTGAATTCTGGTTATTAGACATATGCTTAATTTCTTTGTATTACATCTAAAATATTACAAATAAGATTTGAGCTTGATACTGTGTCAGTTTTAGGAGAGATGGATTGCTTTTCTGGTTCCTCTGCCAGCCTTCTCGGGATTTCACCTCTGCTTTTAGTTTCCATTTACATATGGAATTCAAATTACTTTTTCCCATGCTCTTTTTGTCTTCCTTGACTGTTTAGGCTAGAGGTGTTCACGTTTATTCATGTCCTCCTTTTTCTTTTGGTTTTCTCCTGTTCATTGTGGAGAGTAAGAGGAGAATCGTTATCCCCTCCTCTACCAGGGTGGATTGTGGAGATGTTTCCAAACAGCCTCTAGGAGCAGAATAGTAGGTGAAGGCTGAAGGGTCCTATAGAGGCAGGATTATGGCTGTGGGAAGGATCAATGGTTACAAAAGAGCTGGGATAAAAAGAAGAGAAGCAGCAGCAGGAGTCTTGTGCTTTCCAGTATGTGTCAGTGTCTCCACAGGAGTGAGAGGTATTGTGGGTCCTCTGGTTCTCCTATTCTGCGCAGATTTCTCAGTGCAAATAAGATTTTTTTCTGTCTTATGGTCGCACTTCTGCTCTTCCCAGTGCCTCCCACCCTGGCTTTGGTTGACCTGAATGGCTGAGAGACTGGGTTTGATTTTCTTGAAAGGCATATTTGTCCCACCTTTTCCTGCTTGTCTAATTGTAGCCCTGAATGATTAGAGTTTACTGCAGGGATGACTAACATCATGCCCTGGAGTCTATGACAGAGGTAAGATTTGCATGTATAGAAGACCTTTCCTCTTCTTATTATCTGTGTATGTGTAAATATTGGTCTTATACGAAATGGTGGTGGTGTAGTAAAAGTAGTTCTGGAATCTGCTTCATGTCCCATTGGGTAAGGGCATGCTAACTTTAATTTTAAATGAAATGCACTTTCTTTGTGCTAGTCTTCTGTAGTCTTCTTGAATTAGCTGGTGTTTATCCTTCCCTTGCCTGGAAGCATTGCACGACAGATCTGCTATCATCCTTGATTTCCTGATTCCAAAGCACTGGCATCATTTAAGTTAACACACTGATATATTACAAGGGTTGGTTAAGTTGTGCACATAAGCTGTGTGCATAAGATGTGTACTACATCTCTAGAAGTAGGTCAACAAGATCAGAAGAGAATGGAGGCACCAACACAACTTTTCTTTCCTTTAAAGTGTTTATCATCTGCTTTTCTCTATTTCATCATATTTTACCATTCTTTGTAAAGCAGTTATTTGGCATTTCTTTGTACTTACAAGTGTGCAGTTAATTTTGCTTGAGTATTAATGTTTTGAGTCTGTGCTGCCACTTTACAGTATGTATCTATGTCAATACCACTAATTGCTCATAGTTTCCAGCATTTCCAGAAGTGACTATTCTCAGGATACTCTTTTTCCCAGATAAGGCAAGGGTTTGCATGTTTCTATGCCTTCTGGGCACTTGAAGCTGTTATGTACAGTCTGGAAAACTGAAGATTATTTTCATTTCAGAGACTGAGATAAAAGACAGGGAAAATATTCCAAACTTACCAAAACGTGCATGAAACCTAGAATCACAGAATACCCTGAGTTGGAAGGAGCGCACAAGGATCATCAAGTCCAACACCAACCTCTGGCCCAGAAATTTATTTGAAATACAGCTCTAAATTAACTCAGTACTCTTTTTCTTGCCCCAAATATTTTATTTTTGCTTCTAGCCATTAGGGTAGGCACAGGAAGCTAAATTCCATTGAGAGAAGCCATTATACTTTTCCATTATTTATGTCCAGCTTGAGTCTTCAAAACAAACCGGCCTTTTCTTCAGAGGCAGATTTTACCCGGCAAGAGTCACTGTCTTGTCCCACTGTGCGACCATGGGTTGCTCACACAGCCAGATCCCTGTGATGATATTTATAAGCTCTTCCACCTCTAACATAATAGTTTGCTCTCCACATTCTCCTGGGTTGTTGTCCCCCTACTCCTTTATCTGTACACTGCTAAGAAAGTTGCCTTAGACGCTTCAGTGCCTGAGACACTTTGCACACCTGGCAGTTCTGATGGATGGCTGTGGAAGATGGCAGCCTCCCAAGCCTTGTCCAGATGTTGCTGTTTTGCCTGGTAAGTGTTACTGCTGCAGCCTCCTAGGCATTTGCTGTTCAGTTTTGGCAAAGCAAGGTCTGTGCTTCTTTGTCCTTTTCATTTTCAATTGTTCTCTGAAATTTTCTAATTCACATTTGATACAGAGCTCAACTTTCCTGCATATAATGTAATTGTTTTTAATCAGGTTAATGTGTATGGAAGTTACTGCAGTTTCTATTGCAGGACTTTGAGTCATGCATGTGTTTTCCAGTATTTAGTTTATTGTTCTTTTTTGTTTCCTGCTTTTCTTAAACTTGAAATCTGATCTTAAATCTTCCAAAATCTTTTCATCTCCAAGATGAAATAATAGATTTTGCAATTAGTCATTAAATTACCAACATAATGCACTTACTGGAACTGTGTGGAAAAGATGTTTTGCTTTTTGAGTGTTTTCTTTGTGGGTATCTGAAAGGTATGCTGATCTCATTTACACTTGTTTAAATAGCTTAAATACAGAAAGACTAAGCTGAAGGCAGAGGAGACACTCTCCTCTTAAATTCATGTGTTTAGGATAAGAATCTGAGCCCATCTTGTTTTAACTTTAGTTTTCTTTTTTTGGAGTGGAAGAAGTCACTTCCCTGTACAGTGATGATTAATAATTCATACATCCCAAAACAGAAAATGTATTTGAACAAAAGCAGTCCTTGCTCTTGCTATTATTCTCTTAGAGGTGATAATTTGTTTCAAATTTATTTATTTCTCATAATGCATCTCTGCCATGGGAACCATAATAGAAAGAACTTTGTTACAGCAAAATAGCACAATTAGATGCTGCTATTTACTGAGTACTTTGTTTGCATCTTAAAAAAATGTTGACTTCCACTACAAACCTGCACACCCTGAACTTTGTGTGGAAAATGTTTGTTTTCTTGGAAAAGTACATTGTCATTAAAGCCATTTTAAAGCTAATTTCTATCTTCCTGACACTCTTATCAGAAAGTGCAGAAGACTCTTCCAGTGCCTTATCTCTCTGTTGTCTTGAGACTTCAGGTTTCATGGAACCATAGTCCTTTAAGTATTTTTAAAAGTCCATGCCTGTCTTTTATTTGGAAAAACATTTCAGATGCTCTTGTGATAATAGCAGCGCAGGCCGGGCTCATAGGCTAAAGAATCAGTTTTGAACAATAGATAGAAGCACAGAATTTAAAAGTATCCCTGCTTATAGTAATGGAGCAAAATGCCTCTTCACATATGTCCACTAATGGTGTGGAGATGATTATGTTGGTTAGGTGAGCTGTGGAAGAGGATGGAGGCAGAGCGCCCTCAATCACTTCTAGCATGACAGCAGATTTATGGCAAGCCATGCTTACAGCAGGTCCCATCAGAAGGGTTACACGTGGTTAATTGTTCACAGGTCTTTACTCTTCCACTCCGTGTTGCCTAAAGCTTGTCCTTCTACCAGTGCTGCGCTTCTGCTTCATCCATGCCTCTCATCTTCTTACAGCAACCATCCTTTATGGTTTGCCAGTGGCATCAGCCTTGACATGCCATTTGTCCTCATCTCCCAGAAATCACCTTTGCCTGTTCCTACACTCTATCCATGTGGCCTCTGCATGTTTTTCATGGATGTCCTTCCATGGTTATAGGCTGAGTACAAGGCTGTGGATAGGTCTTGGCTAGTAAAATAATTTTATTATTTATTTAAATTCATGCTTTATTACATCACTAAGACTGAATATTATCTGAAGCAGAGGTAGCTATCATATAATTTCAAGTCTCCTTTTCCTTTTGTCAATCCTACTCTTCCTTGTCTGTGGGCAGACCTCTGGAAGCAGTCACTGTGTAAGTTAGAGTTCCCAGTTCAGCAAAGTACTTGGCCATATGATTAACTTAAAGCATCTACTTAAGACATATGCTTATGTGCTTTGATGGTTGCTTTGCCAATTTCTGTGTCTTGCTGTGAAAAATTACAACAATAATGTGCCAAGAATTTGACTACTAAACAGTCATTAATGAATATACCAACCTGGAACCTTTGCCTTTCCAAATAAACTTTTGCTGTACCTTCTCTTTTCTGCATGGAATTTCATAACAAGGAAATTTAAGTGATTATTAACTGCTGAACTTAGTTATGTTAGCTAATAATCATGTGACAGATCTCTATATAATTGCAAAGGAATAAAATACAGAGAAAAACAATCAAGGATGGAGCAAAAATAAAGTGAGATGACTTTTCCACTTTGATTGACATTACTCCAGCATAGCCAGTGCCAAACCTGTGTAACTGAGGAGAATCCAAATAACATTATTTAGAATTTTGGAGTCCAAACTGAACAAACGTGCAGATTTTGTTCCAGCAAAGAGTTTTAGAATGCAAGTATTTCCATCAGAAGATATTGCAGGAAAAGAAAGAAATTAATTTTATCCACTTGCTTACAGAGAGGAAGAAAGTGAGATGAAATTTCCCTTTTTTTTCCTTTTTGTGGGTTACCTGTAGGGCTAAGTTGGTGGGAGTGTTGTGCTCTTGATGAAAACTGTATCCTCACTCAAGCCCTGCTCCTGCTAAATTCACATCTACATGAGAATATTGATGATGCTTCCTCCCTTTTTTCCATGAACCAGCCCACAGAACAAAACAATGATAAAGAACTAACTTTTTTTGGTCTGGACTGGCTGCTACTTGTCACTGTTGTGGGCAAGGGAGAAGTCAGAGTCAGCTGGGTCCTGTGAGGAGCCTTGTGCCACAGCTGTTTCTGGGACCATTCCTCTAGCTCAGACTACATGTTCCAGTGCCCTGCAGAGGAACAGGGATATTTTTGTTTTTCGCTATCTTTGCTCCAACAACCAATGCTCTAAATGAATGGCACATGTAAAATGCTCACCTTTTGTTCTCCACAGTGCATAGGAAAGAAATCAACAAAAGGAAAGTAATGCAGTGTCACTGAGAATATTACCCTCCCCAGAATATCAGATGGAAAATGGAATCCTCTGGGCATACAAAGTAAGGCAAGCAAGTGCAAACTTCAAATGCAGGAGAAAAAAAGGAATTACATCATCATGACAGACCTGAATCCTAGCAGATACTTTTCCATAGTGGTGACTGCTTAGAGCAATATATGGTGGTGTGATAGGAGTGGTGGCAGTACTGGTAGCCCATTTATGGAAGGCAATGCAATGAGTCTCTGGGTTTTACGAGTACCTGCAGAACCTGAAAGGAAACTGTGGACAAGAAATAAACCACTGGATATCTAGATTTTATTAACTAAGTATCATCAGGTCTCTATATGGGTCTTTAAATTTTATTTTTGTAGAAAATGTGAGGAAATTAGGTGCAAAAGGTCTTGCAACAGAGGTAACTAAGCAGCTTTCAGTTACAGAAATGGTGAAAAAGATGTGCAAGAGAAGATTAAATTGAAAAATTCAGCAAAGGTACAGAATTTGGCATTAAATCTAGGAAAATGTATTTTTTTAAATTCTCTGGTACAAGGGTGCTAATTCTGAGAGGTCCTCTGAGGTGACATTCAACCTCCTCCATACTGTGTACAGATTTAGGAGTGCTGGGGAGATCTGTATCAGAAATTGTCGTGGTGATTCACTCACGTGGAAAACAGTGTACTTTTCTTTAGGATGCACAGAGCACCCCACTACTACAGGCTCTTTCCAGAACACTGACCCAATACAGGGTCAGTGTTCTGGAAGTGAATCTTCCAAAAGACATGATGTAGTTCAGTTTCACAGGGTGGATCAGAAAAAAATATGAAAAGTCTAAAAGAACTGAGTATGGTAATGAGTTGGGCCCAAGGCAAGATAAAAAATCTGCATCCCCTGATTGACCTGGTTTGACTCTGGGCATCTAAAGGTTCCTTTCCAGGAGCTGCCAGTTACTTGACCTCATGTATACCAAGCCCTCCAGAGGACATCTTTTCTCTTCTTGGTGTTCAATATGGCTCTTTATGAAAGCCTAGTCAGGGCACCTGTTAATGCAAAGGGCAACAGGAGATGGTGTTTCTCATTGAAGAGTGGAAAGCTTGAAAGCCCTCTTCTATTCAGGGGTTTTTGAGATCTTGGCGTTTCTGTATTGCAAGCATCTGGCATGTAGCAGGCTTTTTGGGATATCATGTTTCTTGCAGGTGGCCTGCAAGACTTGAATCCAAGATATGAACCCTGAAACCTGACCTAGGTTCCTCAGATGTTTGCTCAATAAATGAGAGAGAAATCAGAATAGCAGGATGAATGCTGGCAGAAACATGGCTGGGCTGCCTGAAAAGCAGACTGACCAGCAGGTCAAGGGAGGGCATTCTCTTCCTCTGCCCTGGTGACACCCCACCTGGAGTGCTGTGTCCAGCTCTGGGGCCCCCAGCACAGGAAGGATGTGGGCCTGCTGCAGTGAATCCAGAGGAGGTCACAGAGCTGATCAGAGGGCTGGAGCACCTCTCCTGTGAGGACAGGCTGGGAGAGTTTGGTTTGTTCGAACTGGAGAATGGAAGGCTCCGGAGAGGGACTAATTGGGCCCTTTCAGTACTTAGAGGTGACCTATAAGAAATATGGGGATCAAGGAGAATATTTTTACTCTCTAAGTACAAAATTTGCTGCAGGAAGAGTAGGGAGCAGGGTTTTTCTTCCCTGGAGATTGATGATGCTTTGGTGTCATGTTTCAGTGCAGGTATTTTGCTGTACCTCAGAACCCCGGTTTTGCTCATTTACCTTATTCTCCTATATTATGATTTGGGATGAGAAATTGCTTTCACCTCAGATCGTCAATGACTCAGGGGAGAAGAGTTGCTTTCTCTACAGTATGAGGTATTGTTTGCTTAGAAGAGCTGTCCTGATTTTTATGTAACATACCCCTGCCTTTGGAGGGACATGGCATATTGATACTGCCATTTGTTTCTCCTGCTGCCTCACCCTGGCCAGCAAGAGCTGGCCTTTCACTAGGGCTAAAATTTGGTGGCAATGGCTTGCTCGATGGCTTGCAGAGTGGCTTGCAGCATGGGAGCACACAGCATCTGGAATTGATGGGTTGGTGTGGTCTGGGTGTGATTACCCCCATGCAAGAGCCATCAAGGGAGCTGAGTTCCATAACAGGCTGCAGGACTGATCCATTCACCGGCTACACAAGAAATTCGTGCTGCTGCCACTTCCCCCTGAACATCTCCATAGCTTCTTCTTGCCCAGGAAGACAGCAGTCTTTCTCTCTACACTACAAAGCTCACACTGGAAACCTGAGTGAACAAAATAAGTATTTCCTAGGGAAGAGATTTCTCTGAAAGGTTTCTGACAGAGAAATATGAAAGTAAAATCCTGGAATCATGCCTTTACTGAAAGATAATCTTGACTGTTGATAGTAGCTGCGTAAACCTACTTAAATTAGAGAACAGTGAAGCATCTTTATTTTTCTCTCTTTCATAACAGAACATTTAGCCCCCCATTATTTCCAAGTGAGTCATTGGAATAGAACAGCTTTCAAAGGAACCACCATGAAGTTTGCAGCATATGAAAGCAGCCAAAAAATGAGACCAGGGTGAGGCATTTCTTCTCATAACACATTCAAACATCTCAGTCCAGTCAGCTCATGTTCGTGTTGTGTTCATATGGGAGACTATAAAACATAATGCGTTTTTATGGATTGGATGAAACAGGAGGCTTTAGAACTATACATGGGCTCTAAGCCTCTTAGCTCATAACTTTATTTCCTTCAAAAATATTTCTTCTTAAAAGTACACAGTTATTAGCTGGCTTTGTCAAAACATACAGTACCAGTCCGCACAAATTTAAGAAGACATTGATAATTTTTCACAGTTTGAGTAAATAACTGAATGTGAATAAGTGTGGCAAATACTACATCTTTGTACTTTTTGTATCAAAATTGTGCATCTCCTTAAAACAAATTATCTAATTACTCCAGTGAAGATTTATACCACAATATATAATAATAAAAAATAAACAATGCCGTTTTCCATGTTTTATGCTGCAGCTTAGATTGATAGTTTCACCTTGCCTTTTAAATCATATAATTTTTACAGCAGAACAAGATTCCTCAGCATGCTTTGAATGTCAACCTGTGTGAGACCAGATCCAAATCTCACTTAAATTAGCGTGAGCAATTTCCATATCTTCGGTGTTCTAGGGAAGAGGCCCTCACACTAAGAATATGATGCTCAAGCTTTTTCATCTTGCATGTCTTTATAGAGATAAGGGCATGATCAGTAACAAGGAATCTTACTCAGGCTAGTGTTGGCACTAGTTCTGCGAGTGCCCTGAGAAAGCCGCAGTGTCAGTGCCTACCTGCCAGAAAGAGCAGGGCTGCAGGAAGTGCTGCAAAGGCTCTGGTGAAAGATGTCAACAGCATCATCCACCTCTTGACTGCTATTGAAAGCTTAAGTGTATCCTTATGTTGGTTAGGCTGATCCCTGTTTTTTTGAAGAATGCCATGTGAGCAGAGTTGAAGAAGTCCTTTGAAATGCCCAAACCAGAGCCTTACTACCATGAAATGAGATAACTGCAACAATTATACATCTCATTGCCACCAAAAAGGGCATCCTGTCTCTTTTTTTCATCTTCTCCATTTCTTCTGTACCTACGGCACCGAGTGTCACCCTGCAAAGAGCCAAATCAGATTGTTGACCCACCCCAAAAAATCCACTGCTTTTTGTTGGATTAGTTCTTTACCACTCCGTTTCCTGAGCTAATTTAGCTCACAGAGGATTTGTATGAATGCTCACAAAAAGGAGATGGGATTGTGTGGCTGGAGGCATAAACCTGTGGAGCATATCAATTTACCTCCAGAGATATAAGGAAAGACTCATGCTTGAAGACATCTCTTTTCCCAGCTATATTGATTAGTCTTGACAGAGGATGATACCTTTCCTTCCAAACTTGTGTGCTTTATCCTTAGACCATCACAACTGCAATATCACTGCTCAAGAACGTCCCTTTAGTCATTAAAGGAAATCCCCAGGAGCCATCCTGGACTGAATAACCTCTGTGAAGCCCTCTGGAAAGGCTAGTTATTACGTGGAGTGGACAATAAAGGGAAATGAGGTTTATGTTTGCTTATCCAAAAGGCCAGGGAGAGTTCATAGATTATTCTTTGCACAGATAAGCTAGACCTAATGTAAACATTCCTCACTGGAAAGTATCTGCTGTTTGTTTTCTTAACTTTAACCATGCGGCTAGCAAAAGCAGAATAAATGAAATAAAAAACAGGCATTTTAATAATAAAAAAACCCAGTGTCTTTGAAAACTCATGTTATTGTTCCCCCCCCAAAAAATTAAAAATTAGTGTTGTCTTTCCTTACTTAGTGCATGAAACACATACTGATGTGACTGCAAACCTTTCTTGTAAGTGAAAAGCAGTGAGATTTCAAGCCTGTCCCATCATATCCCATCAGATATTCTTCATAGTTATATTCTTCATAGTTATTCATTTATAGTTAAAACACAGTTCAATATCCTTTATTTGGACTATATTGACATTACAATGGGTTTTCAATGAAAGCAATAGATATTTGTCCATAGGGGAACTGAAGGGTTGGAGGGAAATGTTCTAATGCTTTCCAATTCTGCTATAGAAAATGCAAAAATCCCTGATGAATACAAATTAGAATAACATGTCTCTTAAAAATCTCACCCACTACCCATCTGTATCTCTAGGTTCATAAATATTTGAGGAAAAAAAACCTCTCTCCTTTCTGCCAAAGTTGTTTACAGATTATTTCAAGTCAACTTGTGATTAATTAATTTTCTCTTCACTGTCTTTCAAATGTGAGCAAACTCGACAATTTATATCACCAAAGTCTCAACTTTCCATAGTCTTTTGTCCAACTCTGCCTGAGAATTTGAGAGCTAACAAGCATGGGTTTTTACAATTAATCCTCCTTGAAAAAACTCTCCACTCCCAAGAATAAAACTTAAATTTCTCTTTTTTCATGAAAAATTGCAGCATATTGTAGAAGAGTTGGAAACACAGGGCTGGATGAGGGGTAAGAAGACTGGCCCCAGAATGAAGACCTGTCTGTTGGAGCTGCTCTGATGCCACGATGTAGTGATATTTGTGATAGCTGCCGTTTCTATGGCAATGTGACAGCATGATTTACTGCAGCAACTGGGAAAGCAAAGGCAAAGCTTTTGTTTAACTTCAATGCCGTGAGCTATTTGTTGATATTGGGGAGGAGGGAGGGAGAAGTCCTATGGCTTCCAGTTAAGCACATTTACTAACATGTCTTATATATAAAGAGAAGCCAGTAAAGGGGACCACGGTGTTCAGATCTCCCTCCTGTGCTCCTGGAGCTTGCACACACATGGCCCTCAATTCCTACAACCAGAGCATAGCAGACTTCTCTGAGCAGACCACAATGCCCATCCATCAGCCAGCTCGGGAGCGCGGCTCAGCCCAGGTCACTGAGCAGAGTCAGGGGCGGCTGCTGGCTCAGGCTTCACACGGGGCTGGCTCTCTGGACGGTGGCTGCAGACTGAAGGTCAGATGAGTCACTGGTGTAGGGTGGCTTCTGGAGTATGCCTGCACAGGAGTGCCAAGGAGGGCCAGTGCGCAGGAGGAACAACAAAATTCTCAGGAAGCCCAATAGCAAACTTTTATTTACAAACCTTATAACATTAAGGTAGAACAAGGTTCTTGGTAAATTTTAAAATGTAGCCATTTTGGTTAGAAATGCAACAATATAGAAGCACAAAAAACAAAACCCGCTTAAGAAAACATATAAGGGAAACAAAAGAAAGGATAAGAGTGCAAAGGTACATAGTCATTACCAGATCACAGGAGTAGACTGCATTGGTAGAAATGATAGTCTTGATCCATCAGGGATCCATGGTCTTTCCCTAGGCAGAAAGACAAAACGAATTCCAGAACTCCAGGCCCTGGGAGTACAAAGCCTCTATGCTATCTTGGCTCTTCCAGGCTACCAAGGTTGAGAATAACTCTTTGAGATACATTTTCATGGACAAAGTACAGCTAGTGCCAAGTCTTGATTC
Organism: Tichodroma muraria; assembly: GCA_013390105.1. Classification (NCBI taxonomy): domain Eukaryota; kingdom Metazoa; phylum Chordata; class Aves; order Passeriformes; family Sittidae; genus Tichodroma; species Tichodroma muraria. The sequence goes on from WAAG01068085.1 coordinate 22,222, forward strand.
ATCAGGTGTGGGGGAAACCCACAAAACATGAAGTCTGGTGGCTTTATATTATGTTCAAGCTCAGTGGGAATGCCCAGTTGCCTCCTCTAGGGAGTTTTACACTGGGCGATGTAATGCTGTGGATCACAGGGCACTTCAGGAGTCTTTGACACCTTTTAAGACACCACAGCTGCCTGTTACATGCAGTTGAATCAATTTTGGCCCACCAGAAGGGATGAACACCTTCAGGCTGAAGGTCCTGGTACTTCTCTAGAGGCGAGTTTTCACAGCTGAGCCACTTGTGTAAGGACATTGGCATGACAAAAAGCACTACCTCACTTGGCAGGATTTACCTCTCCTCAGCCTCTTCCCTTATCTTTTTCAACACCCAGCTGTAGCCTCTGGTGGTGGGTGTGCACCCCTCTGCACCTGTGTGGTTTCTTTGTGCATTGTTAGCAAAGCACCCCAGTGACTGTTTGAGCCATTAACCATTAACAATCTAGCCTCTCACAATATCTGATGCCTTAATAATTATTTTGTTTTCTGTGTAAATAACATGTATATCAGCAATAAATAGCTTTGTTGGAATGACAGAAAACGTGGGGATAATTATAAGGTAGAACTTTCCTCTTTACCTTCTTTCTACCTTGCAGTTGTGGAAGAGTGTTTATCCATTCTTCTTTTAATCTGCACCAATTCTTATTCCACAAGACTCTTTTGTGGTGTGTGCTTCTGGAGTGCATTTGTAAAACAAAATTAGCAAAGAGGACACAGATGTTGCTTTCCATTCTCTTTTTAGCCATACAAATTATAAACAATGTCTCTTTATATTAAGATACACTTTTCTGTCTCCTATTGGTTTTGGAACTGATTCTTTCAGTATGTTTTCTGTTTGGAGCAGCCTGTTCTTATTTAAATATCCCCACAACTGTACTCCATCTGAAAACAAAGTTGCTTTCACATTCAGCTCACATATCTCAAATCCATATGTATATGGCTGAACTGCTGTGAGGACAGAATAATTAATAACATTGTACAGGGTCACAAAAAATGAACAGCACACATTTCGTTAAAGTCCACACTGAGTCACCAAGTGTACTTTGGCTTGTGTACAATGAGGTAACAGGTAGCAGCTCCTACAGCAAAAATGCCTTCACTGCTGTGACCTTATTTTGTTGATGTTAATGGAGAGCCCAAGAGCTGATGCTGGTGGAGGTTGTTTTTCACTAACGCTTTATTGCAAAGAACTCTCTTCTACTGGAACACACAGTATTCAAAAACCTTAATGCAGATTTCATAGTACAGAGATTTTAAACTTTTTTTCTGTCCAAGATCAAAAGAAATTATCCATATTTCTGGTATCATCTTTTATAACATGGATATGGCATTCTGACTTCTGTCAAATTTTGATTTGGTTGTCTGTGACTGATCTGTAGATAAGAAGATGTATTCAAGGTGAGTGCTTTTTTTCCTTTAAAAAAGAATCTATAACTAGTTAACATTGGCTTTAATTTAATACATGCTCCCACCAAACCTATGTTTTAAGACAAATATATTATTTTGATACAAATTGTGTTAAGACCATTCCTCTCAGCTTCTGAGTAGAAATCAATGGATAACAGCACAATAGCGTGTGAGTGTGGGGGAGGGGTGCTATAATTGCCCCAAACTGGAAGAAGTTTATCATGAAACTTGAACAGCTGTTGCTAAGACTCATTCTGAGCAGAAGAATGCACCTCCTGATGTTTCTGTTCATTCAGAACATTTCTGTGCCACATGGGGTCCATCACGCTGAATGCCTATGGGCTGCTTGGCTAATAAGACAGAGGAAGCTTTATGTTGAACAGTGAGATGTTTTGAGTCAGCATGTCATATGTAATAAAAAGTTATGGACTTGAGTGGCAAAAATTAATTTAGGATACTACAAACTGCTGATAAAATTTTTCTTCAACAGTGGCCATCATACAAAAAAGTTATTGTCCTGCTTGATCATTTGCTTATTGGTTGTTGTTGTTTTAATCTGGGGGGCAGGATATTATTTGGGACTTTGATGTTAAATAGTGGGACTTGAACTGGATGTTTTAGACATTACGGGGAACTAAATTGTAGTTTGGGTTTTTAGTGAGGGTATCAGCCTGTAATAGATCATAGAGCTGGGAGTCCAATCTCATGTTTGGGATACTGACGAGATTGATTGAGAATAGGCTGGAGGGAAACAATAATCTTGATGGACTGTGATGGATTTATCTGTGTTATCAATGTTGAAGTTACTGCAACTGACAAACCAGCAACTATGAATAATTTTAGAGAAAAGTTTAATTTTACCTTCCACTTGTAAGCAGCATACTTCAGTTGTAAAATTTCAGAAAACACTTTAAAGGACATCATAACCAGAGAGTACTTTCAACTTCATTTATTGAAGCACAAGATTTTTTTTTCTGCATGCCCTATGATTTATCTCCCAGTTTGCCAAGACAAAGACCCAAAGCAGCCATTTTACAACCAACAGCTGCCTCTCCATATTCCAGCTGGCAAGCACCTTCACCTCTGCCTTTCTATTTTTTTTATTGCTGATAGGTTTTGTCTCATTATGTCTCCTGAAAACAATTAGAGAGCCATCAAATGGCAGGCCTTCCAGTTTGTGTTGGAGCTGGACTCTGGTGAAAGGTCAGACTGTTTCTAATTATCCCTTCTCACATACAGCTTTCCTTTAAAACAGACCTCAAAAAAAAACAATCCAATGCAGGCGAGACATCTGCAGCTGGCTTATATGAGGGAGCATTCATTACATGTGTGTGTGAGTTTATATAGGTCTCTTCATGAGGAGAGAACAGGAGCTGGAAGAGGTCCAGTTGGTGCCTTGTGCATCTTGTCATGGCTTAGTCAGTTCCTTCCCCTGGGTCTTCCTCCTGTCCCTCTTTTACTTCATTTCAATCTCCAAGCCTCATGCTTTTCCAGCTCACTACCATGCGATCCTCTCACTTTGCCAACCTTTGGATGAGATGTGCTGTGCCTCAGAATCACCTATCCTTCTACAGCAACTCTCTAGGAAGCTGAAATGACTGACTCCCACACGAACATCTATCCTGCAGCCATCTGGAGACAGGAAAGAGATGGCACCAGCCACAGTTCTCTAAAACCAATGGATTCGTAGACAAGGGCACTGAAAGCAGTGGAATGGCACAGGACTTGCAAACATTTCATCACAGCACAGCATGAGGTACTGCTCTCCTTTGTAAAGACCAGGCATTTGTCGCTTGCTTAGAACAGTTTATCAAAGATACAGCAACTGAGCTTTTTTCATTGCATAGCTCAGCCCAGTGTCATGGCCAGTTTTTATTGCCCCTTACATTTTTTAGCATTAGGAGTTAGCAACTGAAAGGTAGGGGTTTAATATACAAATATGGGACCCAAGAAACATGTTCAATGCCTGCCTCTGTGCGGATTTCTGTCAAACTTTTTTAAGGAGATAAGTGCCCAGATCCTTAACATTTTTTAATATTTTGTTTCAGCAGCTGGGATAAAACCTGCAGTCCTACTGAGGCTTCTGCACTGACCTCAGCACAGAGAGGATTTAATTTTCTGTGTGTCAAAACCACAGCTGAACATCTGGAAAATAGGGGACATTTCATTCCTATTTTTTTTTTTTGATCATCAACTATTCAAGGCATTTTCTTACTAACTAATACAACAAAAGCCTGCCCCAGCTCAGCCCACAAGGCAAATGATTGTTATTAATGTTACTTTTGACAGCCTGGCAAAGAGAACACTTAACACTTCAGGTAATGAAGAGGTGACAACAGGTGGATGATGCTGAAATTTTCAAAAAGTGTAGAAGAATCATTCCCTAAACACTCATTTTGTTTAGCAAGTGTGTTGGAAGGATAGGAGCAAAATCTGACCTGTGTGTGTGGGCATACAGGCACACACACACACACGGACATGCGTGCCTTGGAATCTGTTTGCAGAACCATAATGAACCAACCTCCCGGAGCTGAGCTTTCCTGAGATCCTCAGGGGAAATACCCTGCCCTTTCCAATCTGCTGAGAAGAAACATTTCATTTTTGAGTCTGACTCAGTAAAAAGGTTGATAGCTGTACTGAAGAGTCTGCCTTTTGAATAAACACTGACTTGCTTATCCAAAAGGCTGTAAAATCACCTTTGGTTTGATGGATTCAGCTGCAACATTGAGTAATGAGTTGAAAAATAACATTGCACAGACCTGTCAAGGCACCTCTGCATGATCAGACTCAGCATTACACAAGTTGACAGCAGTCTGTGGTAGGAAGTTACCCACTGACAAACTTTTCCAAACCAAGTCAGCTCTTGGCTCATAAAATACAAGTTACAATTGTCTCCCTTAATCCTCTCTGAGCGTGGTTTATCTGTAAACCATTAGAAGCGCTTCTTGAGCTTTTCCAGCTTTGATCTCCACGTTATGACAGCTGTGACCTGGGCTGTGTGGAAACTGTGGCTTGCAGGGGTGCAGGCACTCTCAGCACAGCCCATCTGTCCTGGCTGGGAGATGCTGGTTGAGGTTCAGGGACAATGTTGAACTTGCTACTGCAGTAGCACCCAGTGTGGGCTGAGGCCACCCCAACCACACCGTGTGCACAATAGTGGTACTTCAAACAACACTTGACACTTATTTTTGACTTGTCCTTCTCTCCAGGGCGGTAAATGTGGTAAATGGCTGCCTCTTTCTACAGCCAAAAGCAGCAAGCCCAGAAGCAGGACAAGCAGGACAGCATTTGCACGTCTCTCATACGCCTACATGAAACGCCGCTGTTGGTGTGCTGCAGTTCACATACATAGGTGTGCACTTGCTGCTGCTGTGCTACAGAACAGCATTAACACTAAGCTCTTCTGAGCTCTGGGCAGTGCTGGATCCTGCTGGCATGTGCTGAGACTGCTGAGCTGGGGCAGTCCAGCTCAGGGAGGAGCCAATGCTCTCAGGGCTGCCAGAGCATGAGGAAGCTGTGGTTGTGTCTCCAGCAGCAGCATGCAGCCGGGGACAGATATTGCTGGGCTGTGCCCAGCTGGTCGCCATCCCCATCGTTGCTCTGCTCCCCTGGCTGGGTGCTGCAGGATGGAGCCCCCTTGGGGAGGGCACTGCCCTGTCCCTCACCATTGCCCTCGGACCCCGGCTGGCCTGCCCTCCACTGCCAAGGTGCCCTTTGGTGGAAACACTCTGCCACTTCCTTTTTAAAACACAGGAGAGATCCTTATGAGGCTGCCAAGCAGGTGTGGGTGAAAAGCAATGCTGTGCTGTAGACACGACTGCAGCATGCACCCAGGCCCCTGGCAACGTGCCCTGGCATATGACCTGACCAGAGGAGCAAAGCAAACAGGGACTTGGAGAAAGGCTTGTGTGCCTGCCTGTGAACTGTTCTCCTTTTCCAACTGCAGAAAAAGATGTAAAGACCAGAAAGTTGACTCAATAAAAAGTATTGCCTCTGTCTATAAAACATGCCTTGTCTAGGTCCTTAAACTACCAAGGCTACAACAATATTATCAATAAATGCACCTGTATTTCACTGTGTAGACATTTTATAAAAACCCCTTTTTATTTTGTGAGAGTTTCCTCCCTGCAGTACACGAAAAGTAATTCAAAACAGAGTCGAGAATAATGGGATACAGTCTCTGCAGAAAAGCCAAGGTGACCCTTTATATAATCTTTAAAACCTCAGAAAATTAGACATTTCTTTTGCCTTGTGAGAACTGAAGCCCTGAAGACCTGATCCTTAATAAAGGTAACACACATGAGAAGTGTGAACATGACTTAAATTGATGATGGCACTTCACATTAGGCTGTGCTGGAACGTGCTAGGGCCCTGTGCACTTGTAGTTTATAGAAGCTTATGTGCTGGTTATTGTCTGTTTTAAACATGCATGGATGGACACGTTAAATGTGTTACACATGCTACAGATAGTATCACAGATAGATGAAAGCCATTGCTGCAGGTAACCTATTGATCCGTTAGTCTTTGTAAAAAAACACCAGTAGCAGCTTGTTGGAGGTGAGCATACCAAGAAGGGTGACCCAGCTTGCCCTAGGATGGGGATGTTCTCACTGCACTTGTTTCAGATTCATTCTCTATATCTGTCAGCATATTTCAATGCTTGCTCGCCAGTTGTCCTGCTGGCAGTCACCTAAACCTTTTGTGCTTACCTACTTGCTTTTGAGGGGGAGGATAATTTTCACTTGACTTTACTGCAATGTCCCAAAAATACCCTCGCTATCTATGGGCAGTCACACAGAGCTATTATGCAGGGCTGTGTCTACGGAGCAGAAGGCAGCATGGGGCAGAAACCTCCAGCCACGTCTGGGCAAGGTGGAGCAGGTGCCAGGAGGAGCTGCTCGCTTGGCTGGCTTCCCAGCAGCAGAGCTCTCTGCAGGCAGTGTGACGGCAGGCAGAGGAGCACCAGCACAGTGAGCACTGTGACTGTCCTTCACCCAGCTCCCAGGCACTGCTTACGCACAGGCTCTCTTACACCGACTGAGAAGCAGTTCCTGGACTCTCCTTTCCTGAGAAATCCCACCTCTCTCCAGCCCATTGCTGGTCTGCATTCTTGGGTTCCTTCTTATGCAGTTCCTGGTCTGGTCCCAGCATCCTGGATCGCCTCTCCCCAGCAGAGTGTGCCATATGATGTGGAAGCTGTGGATTTAAACCCCCCACTCATTCTAGAGTTTACAACTCCTGCTTCCTGGGGGTGTTTTGTAACACATGCTGTGAAAAAAACCCTGTCTCCATACTCTCAGATGGACTACAGGACATGAAGATGCTCAGCCTCCTCAACAAATCTGAAGAAAGGTGACATTTCAGAGACAACCCACTACTTAGCAGTGCTGCTTGCCTGAATCTTTGTTCAGTGTATCGACTCTCATTTGGAGTTGCTGAACTTTAGTATCTCCCTCTCATGCACAGGTAAGAGACATGATTATACATCTCTATACTGGGGTGCCTATATCAGCTCTAGACATCTCTTGAGTGCTTGGAAGCTTTAATGTTGCCATAAGCATTTACCTTGAACAACATTTACATGAAGGATAAACGGAGATCTATCCCCAGTCCCAGCTCCCTCCCCATCAGCCTGTCTCCCCACTAAATAGAGAACTCAGGACAATATTATGTATTCCCTTGGGATCCTCTTGAACACTGGTGGCCTCTTCCTCGGAGCCCAGCTAAAGAGTCTCAGTGATTGGCACATGAGCACAGTACAGTCCAGTTTCTGAAGCTACCTCTGCCTCAGGTGAGGCTGGAATATCTCCCATGGCACCTACCAAGCTTCTTTTTTCCCTCTGATCAATGAAGAAATGCCTATAGGCTGATTTACTTGCAGAAATAATGCTGGAGACACACTGTGACCTGCACTGTAATATCAAAGCAAAGCCCAGATAAAAGTTCATCTGTGCTGAGATTGAGATCCAAGTTCTATTTTTATTGTTACAAAACCCAAGAGCATTGTCAGACAAATCCTGCTATGTAGCATATCAATATTATCACTGACAATAATGTTACAAAGGCATGACTGATAAGGAAATGCCCAACTTCCACTCAAATATTGATTGCCATTTATTTATTCTGGATATGCCAGTATATTTGTAATAACTTATTTTTTCTGGATACCTGATAGACAATAAAACCTCCACTATTTTATTTTCTTTACTTTTAAAGTATTTTTAATCAAAATCTGCAGAAAGCAAAATAGCCCTCACAGCTGTTAGGAGGTCTTTGCACAGGCAAAGCTTGAAAAATAAGCATCTTGCAAAGTGCCTTATACATCCCAGATGTGGGCTGAGAGAAGGGGTAGGATCAGCACAAAATAGAACTTGTCCTGCCTCCTCCCTGGGAAATATCTGTCAGGGACTCTACTCACACGTGTGTAGAAACGTAATGCTCACCCACATACCCATTTGTGAAAGTTGCAGCAAGGTAGCAGGAGAGATCTCATCTCTCCAGCCATTCCAAAGTTCAGAGATTAACAACCACACCTTAAAATACTTCTTCTCATGAGCCAGGCAGCCAGTCAGGATCCTGGAGCGTGCTTTCATGTGTGGTCAGCATGCAACTCTGATTTATGAGCGACGGCTGCAGTTTGATCACAGATGCCTGCCTGGTTTTGACAGCACGCTTTCATTGCTGTTTAAGTGAAAGATGACTGCTATGTTATACTGCTGGTAACCAGGAAAACTTTGGTAGAATGTGAAGTGATCAAGAGACAGAAGTTATTCTCTATTGCAAAATCCTGTCTGGCAGGCCCGTAGGATGCTACTGTCTACCAGGGATGTAATTCCAACATCATACTGGGGCAGGAGCCAGTACTGAGGTCCCTCTGGAAAGCAGAGGGCAAAGCAAACAGGCAGCCTGGCAGCCTTTCCTGAATGAGCACAAGGAGGCAGATTGTAGAGATGCTTTTTAACAAAGGCAGTGTGAGAGATCTGAGACAGGAAAACCAAGATTTGCAAACCAGTACATTGTGTCCTATAAACAAAAGCAGTAAACTTCATTAAGATGATTTAATGATTTTGTATGTGTACATGCTACCTTCCTTCTGACCAGACCGTAACCACGTGGCTCCCATGTTCCTACAAGAAACTGGGCACTAGTTTGTCTTTTGCATCCATTCTTCTCATGTATTGTTTTTTCTTTCAGTTTCCAGCCAGTGTGCACTTTCCTCCCCCTCCCTCTAAAGAAGTCTCCAAAAGAGCTTTCTGGCTCTACAGCAACAAGCACAGAAATAAGAGATGGTCTCAGAGTAGATAAGAGGTTCCACAGAATGTTCCAGCTCTAGCAAAGTTATAAAGAGTTATCCTGCTAAAGATGTTCCTAAAGACTTGCTCAGCATGATAACTCAAGGCTGAAAGCCATGGGTGAGATAATACAGTAATTACTTTACCAACACAATAGCTGAGCCAAATGCAGAATGCAGAGCAAAACTCTTAAAATTAAAACTGTTCATCGAACTTCAGAGGGTTCTCATCAGAATGTGAGGACGTGTTTGCCCATTGCCTCACTACACTTCCATCACAATGACCCTCTACTCATCAGGGAGGCAAGTTTACTAAAGGCCCAGGAGAGCCACCTCAGCGTCAAGGAGGGGAAGGAAAACCTGGTTCCACTCTCACCCCCATGTAAGTCTTTGGGTACTAAGCATTGATACCCTTGGGATGGCAGGAAAATGGTACCTGGATTATGTCTTAGGGCTGGTGGTGTTCTGTCTTTGTAGGGTTTGTTTTGGTTTTTCCTCTTCCTCCTATTTCTACAGGTGTATTGGAGAGAGTCACCACTTTGTAGTGGGTTTGAGTGGGCCCTGCAATGAGCAGGAGGATCATTCCATGCTCTTGTGTACAGAGTTCATGTCCTCATGAGGTGAAGATTGTCATCCTCTGGTTATATAATCTCAAGTAAATAGAATTGTGCCAACTGATAGCAACTGCAGATCTGACCCAAGGTTTGCACTTTAGTGTTTAGAAAAGCAGGGGCTGGATGGTCTCTTCTGGATTTCTAATTCTTCTCCATCAGATAATGGCCAATCTGTTGTGTAGTCTCTATTCTTAAGTGTTCTAGTAGGAAAGATCAGATAGGAAGAGAAAATATAAAATAACTTATGGACCTGCACAGGGTTTTTTTCAAATGTGGGATTCACCTCAATTGGGCAACAAGGAATTTGTAATTTAATTAAGACCATCAAATTATATATTCCCTTGTCTGAGTCCTCTGCAAAACACGTACCTCTAGATGCGCTTCAGCCGCACACATGCTTTGTCCTTGGTCCTTGCAGCTTCTTTCCTGAGCCATTCTCTAAGAAGGGTCAGGCTGAAGAGGCTGGATCCAACCTCTGTTGTTGGCCTGGGGTGTGACTCCATCCCTGTGCTTCTAAACTGGGTTTTGAGACATTGATCCTGGAGGTGGGAAGCACAGGTTTGAGGCTGTAGGTTTCCACCCACACCCCAGCATGCCCAAGCCACCCATTGACAGAGTGGGGGAAGCTGAGGGATGCACATTGATTCCAGTCTCCTTTGGAATCTGTATTCTGTATTGGGAAGTTCTGGGACTGACCAAATGGGTGAGGGGACATCAGTAATGGCACTTTAGGGTCTCACCTGGGGCACAGGACAGTGCTTTGTCCCAACATCAGGCCTGTGCCCATCTCCACAGGGTGTTTCTTCATTCTCCATTTTCTCCTCTTCCATGAGCCATTCTGTGCAATATTTAATCCAACTTCCTTAGCAAAGAAGAGTGAAACAAGAGCAGCCTCAGAGGGTACCAGATGGTTGGGAGATGGACATTCACAGTTGTTGTATGTATCCCCTGTGTTTCCATATTTTCCCAGTTGTCTTTTACTGGAGGACAGTTACATTCTCCTGCTGCTCCCTCTGCTCCTGTGCTAAGCTGCTCCTCATCAAGGCTCTGTGGAACTAGACTGGCTTTGCTTAAGGCATCATCACTAAAAAATCCTCAGTGGCTGATGAGACATTTCCAGGTATAACGTTACTTGCTGTTCAAGTTTTAGCACTCAAATGCCCAGTGATGTGGGAAGGATTACAGAAAAGCAACAATTTAACATGTTTCTCTGTTTGATTTAAAGATTTTTCCACAAATGGGGTGTGGGAGTTATTTTGCTCAGACTGAGTGGGAGCTGGAAAATGGTGCCAAGAGATGAATTTTGGAAGACATCTGAGAAAGACCAAAGGGGTCATTGGCCAAGTCAGCAAGGGAGAGCCAGCAGTCAGGAAAGTGTGAGTGGGAGAGAGTCTGGCCACCTTTTGGCTGTGTGGGCTGAAGGCAATGCAGGTGTTTCATTGTGCTATGCAGGAAAGCAGGACCTGGATGTGACACAACTGCAGGAAGGAAAAGAAAATGAAGACTCAACCAAGCCAAGATTCAGGTCTGAATGCAGGTTTTAGAATAACAAGAGGAAAGAAGGGACTGGATGAGACTAAAGAGGGAAGGTGCTGCTTGCCTTTCCCCAGTGGGTAACAGCAGTACTAAGTATTCCTTACGCCTTACACCCATCCTACATATCTGTTATGGATTGGTACATGAAGGTATTCATGGCAGTCTGGTTCCCAATTCCCATCAAGTTTTGAAGCAACATGGATGTTCAGTTGTCACAAAGTGACCTTGGGAAATCTCATCCAGTGTGAGGGGAAAAAAACCCTCAACCTCTTCAACTTCAATGGATCTGCAATGCTCATAAGAGCTGACTCAGGAAGTTGATTACCTCCTCCTGTATGACTTCACAACTTTCAGAAGCCACCAGGTGTTTCTTGAGAGACTCACATCCACCTAAGCAAGTGTGGTGGGAAGACAGAATGGGGAAGATCACCGGGCAAATTAGCTACTTGAAGAAATTGATCAATATGACACACTCTGGGCAGAAACATCTCTGAAACATACTCTCTTCAGATGAATTAGGGGAAAATTCAAAACAATGCAACAGAGACAGGGCTGGGATTAATTTTTTGAGCAGTGTTTATAATGTGGAAATATCCAGTAGTTCAGTTCTACGGGCTTCATCTCACATTGAACTACATATAGAAATTCATACAGCTACCCTCTAGTTTATAAAGTACAAGTCAGACACTCAAGGAGAAGAGTAGGATTTGCAAATGGTCTTGAAAGTTATAAAGCAGAGCTTCCCCTGTTTCAGAGGCACACATATCCTTGGGTGACACAAGTGTTTTGTGAGGATCCTGTCCTAAGTGATTTCTGCAGAGAGATTTGTAAGTTACATGAGAGGTAGGGTTTAGTCTTGCCCAGCTCTTTCATTCCCATTAAGGGCCTTATCCATTATATTCTAAACAAGTCTTGCCCATGCAAGTGTCAGTCACAGCCTTCTTGAAGATCACCAAAAAATCTGTAAAGGCTGGCAGAACCTTAGAAAAAGCAAAAGACTAAGTCAAGCTTGCAAAATTCTCCCAAGTCCTCAGGCCATCCAGGACCTTACAGCAAGACAGTTGTGCCAAAGCAGCACCTTGTATTTTCTAAGCATGGAAGACCTGGTAGAAATCCAAAGCCTGTGAATGTTTTATGGGGAGTATTGCACTAGTAAAATGGACAGATTGATGTAAATTTAAAATTGGACCTTGCTTGGAAGCTGTGCAACATCACTGCTGGCATCTCATCAGGTCTGATGTGGGAGCAAGGCTTCTTCACTACGGTCTCCACCCTTCTCTTTACCTGATAAATAGCCTTTTCCCAAGCATTGCTCAGCCTGTGAAGTGGGGTTGCAGTGAATGCATGGCATGTTTGCATGTTTTGCCTCTTGGTCAGGTGAAAGGCCCATGGGAAGGTGTCATGTGCCCAGTAAACTGGAACCTGGCTGGAATGGACTGAGGCAAACAGCCCACGTCCATCAGCACGGAGGGCTGCAGGCGAGGATGAGACTCTTCCTACAGAGGGGTCCTGGCCTGCATCCTGAGCCCTGTGCTAATGTACAGCTTCTCCATGCACAGGTAATTTCAGCATTTCAGCTTTCTCACCATTCCAAATAAAAATCTTGTTTCAGAGGCTGAGGGGTTACTTTGGTGGGCAACACAGATAGAGACTGTACCTGTCAGCTCATCCAGACCCTGGCCTGGCCTGCTTAATGGTAGATGAAGATACACTCTGGCTCCAGAGAGGAGAATCTTGCTCCTTTGTACGTCAGCTAATGTGTTTCTGGAATAAGGGATCTACATGGAATAAGTGGGTAATAAGGACCAGATCTGCACAGGAGCAAGCCTTCCCCACGAAGTGGGGAAATTCATTCTTTAACACAGAAGTGGCCTCCAATGAACTGTAGTGTGCATGACCAAAACCAAAACTGGTTTTCTCCTGCTGGTGCCATGGAGTTTTAAAGGAAGTGCAGATGAATGCTCAGATGAACCCTCTGTGCTTTGAATTGTCTTGTAGAATTTCACCAGAGTGGCAGTAACAAATGGGCTGGTTTCTGGCACCAAGGCCTCTTTCAAGAAGCATGAGTTTGTGAGAGGGCATTTCAGATGTTGCCCAGATATTCTAGTATCAGCACAGAAGGAAGATCATGACATCCTTTCCTCAAAATTTCAGTACTTCCTTCATCTGTGCTGGTGTACCATTCCTCCAGAGAGGTTACACAAAGAGCAGAGTCAGGTTTTCACTTCAGGCCCATCTAAAGAGTAAGAGCCAAAATCTAAGTGCCTGCTGCAAATTTTGGATATGCAGTTAGCACAACTTGCCATGCATCCAGCATCCCGCAGAGGAGATTTTGCAGACACATGTGAGGAAATAAAAGGGAATGGACTAAGGCTGACAGTGTGAATGAACAGGATTCAGGGTCGAGCAATTTTAGCACTCAGAAGCTGCAAGAGGAAACATTCCTTACGCTGTTCTGTTCCTTCCTGCCTACTGATCATATTCATTTGGGACTGGCTCAGTAAATAAAAGCTGTGAAGCATGTGTCCAATGTTGCCTGAGGTGTCTGCAACTCCCTGTCACACTGACACTTAACAGCCACCTCTGGTTGTAGTCTTACCTCTCTCAAATAAGCATAAACTTCAGAAAGCCATCATTAATCTACCTCTGGCCTCTCCCTGTCCCAGTCCCACACCCTCTTCTTCACCAGGCTGTCAGGAGCAAGCAAACAGGATGGGGGGTTGGGAAGCAGCAACTTATAAAATAAAGGTATGGAAACACTGTTGTGTAGTATTTAATCTTTTTTATTTTCTCTTTAATTGAAGCCTAAATGATGCTGGGTTTTGCTCGGGGAGGTAGTTAAAACATCCATAGCTTTTAACAAACATGACGCCCAGCCGGAAGGGTTCAGCTCTTCTAAGCGAGGAGGGTTTGGTGTCAGTATTTGTTGAATCATCATTAGGAACTAAAGGTGTCTTCTTTGCAATTCATTAAGCAAGCTAGTGTTAGTGCTACACTGATCTTTCAGCATCAGAAAGCAGAGATGGAAAAGTGTCATTAAATCATATGGTCTGGCAGAGAAAAGTTGACCAACAGCAGCTTTGTGAGAGATGTGCAGTGACTGGAGCTGTAAAGAGAGCAAACACAAAATGAACCCGAAGAGATGAGCCAGAGCACCCACACATGGGCAAGCAGAGCTGCTTGGGACACCCCCGAAGGCTATCAGATGTAGCACAGGATCTAAGGGACACCTGTGCCCTTTTGGAGCAGTAACTACAGATGGGACAGGCATGCCCTACAGCATCTCAAATGGGTTTAGAATCAAAGGAATCCTTTGCAATTAGAATGGGATCCTTGACATCAAGATTGGAAATAAACAGCCATACAATAGAAGCTTGAGGTATCATCCTAAATGTTATAGAATCATAGAATATCTTGAGTTGGAAGGGACCCACAAGGATCATGAAGTCCAACTCCTGGCTCTGCATAGGACAGCCCTAAAAGTCACACCACATGCCTGAGGATGTTGCTGAAACACTTGTTGAATTCTGGCAGGCTCAGCGCCATGATTCGGGATCCTGTCCAGGTACCTGACGACCCTTTGGGTGAAGAAACTTTTCTTAATATCCAAAACAAACCTCCCCTGACATAATGTCCTAAACGTGTTTAGGTCCTAATTTACAATCTCTCTCTGATATTTGTGCAGGCACTTGCTGCTGCATGCTGGAAATGCCTTTTGCCAAGAAAGACTGGAATATTCTCTGGTGTAAAACACATTGTGCAATTGGTGTAAATGAAATTCAAAGTGTTTGAATTTTGCATACTTCTGGTATATTGATGTAGCTACACATATTTGGCATGCAGTTGCTTCTCAAGGAAGTAAAGCAAATGTACTTGTCTACCGCAGCCCCTGTGTTTACCCAGCACGGAATCCGACTGCACAGCCAGACAATCACTCTGCTGGAGTATTTCCTTTCTGAATGGATGGCAGAGGAAGGCCATGCTTAATCTTCTCTGTGATGTGAGCTGTGACACGTGCTGGTCTGCAGGGTCTGAGCCTGACTACAACATATTCCTCCACTGCAGCCCAAGCACTCACATTTCCTTGGTGAAAATAAATGGGGAGAAAAGGGGGATTCTGACCTTGATAAAATTTCAGAATAAAATCAGAGCAGGGACCTAGATCCAGGAGTATGAAAGCACTGCCTTCTTCAAACTGTGCCTGTACAAACGTATTAAGACTGTCACCTGCACTGTGCCTGCACCCATTGGATTGACCTTATTCCCATCTCCCAGCTATGGCACTGCCAGGCTGCAAAACAGGCCAGGTCTCATACCCTTCTTCTCACCAACAGGAGGAGCTGTGCTGTCTAATGGCTTAGGAAATCTGATTTTTCCTTTTCTGGCATAACTCCTGACCCACTGTATGACATTTGCTGAGCTATGTAGGCGCTCCAGAACTCATTCACTCCAAAAAAATAAGACTACAATAGCTATGGTGCACATCGGAAGAGGGCTGTAAAGCTGGAGCTTCTGCTGCAGCACAGACTTGTGCTCAGAATATTGCTTGAGACATTTACAAGTATGATTTTAGGACACATTTCTGTGAGCTAGAAACTCAAATCAGCCTGTTCACATCCAGTTCTGTAGTCCCCAGTCCTGGCTATGAAAACTATGAATCTTCATCTTTCAATGTACAGCCAAAGGGAAGAGTTGTTTGATTAAACATCCCCTGTCTCAAGCACCAAATATATCACAGATGCAAACAAACAGACCCTGAGTCCAGACCTTGGGAGCCAGTTGCCCAGATGCCTTTGAGGATCTGGGCCTAAGGGCTCATTCCAACCAGCTGAAGTCAATAGGACTGTCCCTATATTTAAGTTTTTGCTGGATGACAGCCAAAGGCTCAGCATCTTGCAGAACTGGCTCTCATGATGCTGCATTCCTTAATAGCTGGGAAAGAGAGCAAAGCAATGTATAGCAGAAAGTGTCCATCCATATTAGTGAGTATTAGTAACCACTTTTAAAGGCCTAATCTATGTAAAAATGTTTTCGCCCCACCATCAGCAACTTCCCAGCGAAGGCAGGAATTTCCCACGGTTGACATGCCCTGAGCAAACAGCAGAGCTGAAACAAAGAGCTGGATAATTAGCTGGGAGGGCAGGCGTTCCTGCGCCGCGCGGGGCAACTGCCTTGCGCAGCAGCGATGGGGCTTCATGGAGCGACCTGGAAAACAGACCTGCCTTTAAAAGGGCAGAGGGTGAGGATTTTAGTCGTGCCTTTTTAATTTTAAACAGTGATGCCTGTGGCTTTACAGCTTCATGCAAAGGCAAGCAGACAAACTGAAGTATGAAAGGAGCCTTATTAAAACACACCATACATTATGTATGAACTTGAACTCTTCCTGACCTCTGTAGTCCTGGATCCGCCCCAATCCATAAACAGCTTGGTCCAAATTTTATGCTGCTGCAGTAATTCGAATAAAATCACATGTTTTTTTGAAGGCAGTATACCCAGTTAAGAAAACTTAGGGTGCCACTTTTTACAAAGATGCCTGTCTCAGAAAGGTACCTAGCTGAGCACCGTAGCTGGATGTTAGCAGTTGTTTGTAGCTACAAGCTCACTGTATACCAAAGCCCCCTTCCAAGCAAGCTGTTAAATTTTTTTCATTGCCACTCACTAGAAATATTATATTTAGAATGGCAAATGTATAATCGCAGCTGGAGCTGGCTGAGATGTTCAGCATGAATACATGATCTGGTACATTAAGCTCTTTCTGGAACCACAGATTCTTTAATCTGATCTCTATTATTGTAAAATGGTCATATTCTCGTGTTTAGCACTGTGGGGCTGGTTTGGTTTGGTTCTTTTGCTTTTGAACAACGCATGAGCAGACTCATCCACAAGGTTGTTTGCCTGCTCGTCAGCTCAGCTCTTTGCTTCTCCTGGCGTATGCCAGGTCACCCAGCCCACAAACTGCTGCTTTTCTTCCCGGATTCTCAGCCTTACAGGTTTCATGTCTGAAATGTTATTCTGGTTTCAGTGCAAAGTATCTTCATTAATATGCAAATAGACGTCTGGTGGAAGGGAGGCACCTGGCTTTTCCCTGGAGTTGCTCAGAGCCCCCCAGAGCCACTGGTGCCAAATTCCTGGACATCCCTTCTGCAGGCAAGTAAGTGGCTGTGAGCACACCAAATGCAAGGTTTGCCTTTCCCCCACCATCGCTGTGTTGTGAACTCTCTGATGAGTCTCTTCAGCCATAAACACTTCTCTGAAGGGCAAATATTTGCTGCATATTGGCCTCAGAAATTTAAAAGAGGAGGCTGGGTGAACTGGGATGGATTTCACAGGTGCTTTGCAAAACCTTCCCAGTGAGTCCCAAGCCAGCCAGCAAAGCCGTGTCAGTGCACAAACAGTTTCTGCCCCAGACCTTGTCCCCAGATGAGAGGCTGCGAATACAAAATGAAAGAGAAATACTGACTTCTGTTACCCGGAGACAAAGAGAGGAAGCCTCCAAGAGAGCTATGAAAATTCAATTAAATTGGAGGCATCTTTCACACAGAAATATTTTGAATGCAAATTAAGGCTCTTTGGCACGTTCTAAACTTCTGAGATATTGATTGATTCTTTAATTTTTATAGCAAATTAATAACATTTCAGTGGTGAAGCGTAAAAGGTAATTTTCAAGTTTGTGTGTTATGAAGTGGAGCCTGCAAAAACAAAATATAAAGTGTCTCTGGAAATAACTATCGCAACTGTGATAATTGCTAGGAGCGGCTGTAATTCCCAGTAGCTGGCTATCGCAACTGTGATAATTGCTAGGAGCGGCTGTAATTCCCAGTAGCTGGCTGTACTCAGCTTTACATGAAATTGATTTGACTTTGCATTTACTTTTTGACCAGGGCTCAGGTGATTTAAATCCAAGTTCAAATTAAATATGGTTCCCCCAGTTAAGATGAAGCAATGTATCAAATGCCTACGGGAAAAGAACAGAAGGGAGTTGGAAAGCACTTTGTTCAAACTTTTAATTATTTTACCTCATTCACAGTCTGAGTGGCACGAGGATATGTTTTTATTTGATCACATCAAACTTTCAGTGCACTGCTCTTTTTCTGCTACAGCTAGCACACTGCTTACACAGCATGGAGTTTTTTTCCCCTGACATTCACAGATGTGAGCTCTGATCCCCATGCTTCAGAGCTAGAAGCTGATACCAAAAGAAAAAAAATCCCCAAGTACTCATTTCTTTGCCTGCAGACCCAGATCCTGAAGCACCATGGCAGCTCTCAGCCTCTACCTCAACATCATTGCAGGCTTGCTTCAAAGTGCTTGTCTTGTAGAAAGCACTTCTCCTTGACCTCCAGCTGCTGAGCTTCCTCTGAGAAAAACACCAAGTTTTGCTTCCACATTTCCTGTGAATAATTCAGCTCTGTGTAATTCCCATGAACGTGTCAGGTTTGTCTTTTTGGGAGGTTTCCTCACAACCTCCATGGCCCTGCTGAGCAACCTGCAGTGCTCGTTGGCCTTTCAGCTTCATGGAAATCCCTAAAGGCTCAAGGCAAGGGCTGCCTCACCCTGCCTGTGGCTTCACGGCGGAGCTTAATGGCAGGACATGGCTCCTCCTCGTGTCTCCATCGGGCTGCAGCTGTTCTGAGAACTGCCCTCTTTTGGCACAGTTTGGGAAATTGCATTTAGGAAGTACAACACAGGCAAGGACACGGAAGTGATCTCTAAGCAGGTGAGAGCCAGACAGCACCCCAAAGAAGGGGTGTCTGCACCCACCCTGGCTCCCTTACTTAGGAAAGGAGATGGGCAAGCAGCTCCTCTGGTCTCTGCTCCCTGTGAGGAGACCAATGCTGAAGGAGAGTGAGAAGGTCAAAGACAGCCACCCCACCACAGGCATCCTCTACGCCTCTGCATCTGGCAGCAAAGATGGGGAACTGACCACTTTCCAAAACTGCCTCTGTCAGAGGGACTTTTCAATGTGGCTCTTTCCTTTTTGCTGGTAAAATTGCTCATTGACCTCATGGCATCATCCTTTTCTGACGCAGGCAAGAGTCTTTCACTCTGGCTAAGCTGGACCTCAGTGCTAACCTCCCTGAGCTTTGCCCATTTGTGCATAAAGCAGGAGTGAAGCCAGAGCTAGGCAGAAGATAATACACCCAGGCCCTCCATGAGTGAGAAGAGTCCTGATCATCAGAATTATTTTTGGAGGGATCATTTGACTTTATCCCCCTTACCCCTCTGAAGCTGGAGAACAGAGCCAAACACCCAGAGGGAGAAAAGATGATAAAAGGATTTTTCTTTCTAAGGGGGGGAGAGACCATTATCAGAGTCACAGAAAGAAGATCAAAAAGAACTACACAAAGCAGAGGGGCAGGCTCTTTCAGTCCAGAGGAATTAATTGTGAGCCAGCAAAATACCTCAATAACAAATTTCTAAGCCCCATATGTATATTAATTATATCCCACCAAATTAATATTGTATCAGCATGTCTTGTCAATGTATTAGAAATCAGAGATAATTCAGATTTTTGGGATCTGTGGTAAACTGGGTAAAGAAAAACTGAGTAGCTGTGCCAGGGGGACTCAGTAGGTGTCCTAGATGTAGTGTCAAAATGATCTGAGCAAGGGACAGAGCCACCAGTGCCACTTTCCCCCACCCAGGAGAGCGCTGGTGAGAAGCTGTGTGCAAAATCTGTTCAGCTTGTAGCAGCACGTCTCCTGTGTGCACATGCAGCCAGTCCACGAGGATGTCAGCCCTGCAATCAGTATGGTTTTCATCAACAGGAACAAAGACATGTGAACAGCTACTGGCAAGCGGCCAAAACTTTCCCCCATCACATTTTTCACAGTCATTTTGAATATGACCTCAAGAAGACCTGTTTGTTTTGCCATAAAAGGCAAAGGGTCTAATCCCAGGCAGTTTTGTGCTGATGCCTCTAGTTTTGCAGGCATAAAAGCTTCTGCTTGAAGGCATTAGTAGAGAAAATGGAGTCAAGATTGGTTATGTCCTGGTTCTTCAGGATAAGGAGAAAATTACACATAGACCCAAGAAGGAGGTGTGGTACTTAACACATCAGCACTTGCTAATAAATACAACCCAGGCTTGGATATTAGAAATGCGTGTGTGAAAGAGCATGTCTGGTGACAAGAGAAACACAGTGTAATTTATTAGTGGTGATTGGCACAACTGACTGCTCTTTGCCACTGGAGAAAGTAAGAAATTGCTCCAGTTACAGTCCTTGCCACTTGACACATGGAATAAGCTTGGAAACTCCCTCCCAGTCAAGAGGTATGCATTGTTCCTGAAACAATGGTGCTTAAAACTAACACCCAGTTCAGGACCACTTAAATTCATTACACTGGGTCTACAGGCCTTGGCTTGCAGCCAAGAAGGACTGGTCCTCAAAGGACTTCAAAGCCTCTAAGCTTGCAAATGAGCATCCATAGCATGCATTTTTGCCAGCTCCATCCCTTAAATGCTGTGTCTCCTGAAGAATTTTGCTTCACTTGAGCATGTGAGGGTTTTTTTCCCTCCTTTTCCCACTCTTTTATTCCTGTTCAAAATGTAAGCTCCTTGGAGTTTACATCTAACACAAGATGCATCTGTGAATTTCTAAGAGAGAAATAAGTAAAGTCCACAGTTCAGTGCCAAACAAGAAGTCCCTTCCCTAAAGGGAAGTTCACCGATATTACAAAAGTCAATTTTGTAAAGACATCAGAGGCTACATCAGAAAAATGTTTACCTGCTCATGCTGCTGAAATAAACATGAACTAACTGCAGATTATCTATACAGTAGGATAAAGTATATTATACTCTGCATTCACACTGTTTTCTTGCACATGAGCTGGTCAAGTCAAAGATTTTCTGGGTTGGACTAATTTGAAAATCTGTTCTTACGGTGTCGAGCAACACGAGAAGATGAGGGCCAAGAAAGCAAAAGCAGCCTTGTAGAGGGTTGTTAAAAAGCCTTCAAGGGGAAAAAGTGCAAGTGGGGGAGGCCAGTATCCAAGGGTTAGGGTTGGAAAGCAGTCCCACATATTATTGGATTCATTGTCCAGGAAAAGTTCATTCTTGTGAACGTATTTCCTCCTTTCAGTGCCAAGACCAAGCAAAGCTGGAGTTACTGGTTGCAGAAGTTCCAGTAGACCTTGATGAGGCTTGTTTCAACTGGCACATTCTCCTTTTTGAAAGATGTTCCACTTGTTTGCTTTCATTGATTGCTATTTGGTTGGGCTGGTCCTGTTTATCCATCACAGCTACTTGCTCTTTTCATGATCCCTGCTCTTCTTAAGTTTATCAAGGGACACTTAGTTTTCACCTGGACTGAATGACTACACACACAAACTGGCATCAAAGATGTTTAAATAGGTGAAAAGATAATAGTGATAAAGCTGGAAACACGGCTGCTATGCTGAAAACCTAACGTACACTCTTTTAGTACTGTTTAAGAAATGCTTTTGTTTAGATAATAACTTACGTGGAAAATTAATTTACACAGGATTATGGTGGACAAAAAGTATCCTGCTCCTTTATTTTCTATTATAGTATATGCAATTTTAATTTTTGAGGTCTTTGGAGTGATGAAGTTCCTGAAATACTCTATTTATCTTTATTTAACTCTTGAAGGGGAAAATGGAATGGCTTGGTTAAAACTGAGTCAGTTGCCCCGACCTTCACTGGAGGGAAGCAGAGCACTACTGCTATAGGGCTTTATTATGAGGAATTAAAGCAGTTTAATACAAATTATGTCCATCAATTAAGAAAAGCAGGTCAACAGTACCAGTGTGACATTTAGGAATTTCCAAAGGTAGCTTATAAGGGTACCTCCATATGTATAGTAAATGCTTGCAATTACATAAAATATTTGATTCACCATGCACTTCCTAACCAAGAAGCTACAGTGATAGAAAGCCCATAAGAAGCACTTTAAGAGGAGAAATCCCAGCAAAGTCTTAAAATATAATGGAAGATAACTGAAGACTGACTGTTAAGTAGTGTTTTCTTTAAAAAGTCTTGCAGATGTCTGGAGCACATGCCCTTCAGTGGCATTTAAAGATGCTGATCTATTTATCTTGAGTACAAGGAGGAACTTGTCACTGTTTAAAAGATTGTGGTTAAGGAAGAATAATTCAATAACACAGAAATGTTATACCCTTATAGACACAGGCATAACCAGATCCTATTCTGGAAGGTGCTGCTGGGGAAATCTGTATTTGAAATAAATCCTGGTACGTCAATTTTGAGAGATACCAGCCACTGAAATCACTCACTGAGGATTCTGATGGAAAATCCATTAATTACTAATTTCTTTGTAGACAGCACCAATATTTCAAAACAGGACATCCTCCAGGCTAAGTGTGGATTCTGGACCTGTAGCAGATGCTAACTGAGAAGCAAGTGCTAAGCATGTCGTCTAAGCCATGGAACAATTCTCCTCTGATGTCAAAATGTAATGCGTGTTACGTGTTGAAGCTCTGTGTTCCAGAGATGCCCTCGCCACTGGTGAGGTGTATGCTAATCTACACCCTGCTCCTCCACCTCCTTCCCCTAAACTAGTTTAGATTGGCTATGCCATTTGCACAAATTTTCCTGGCCCTTGCCCTTTCTCTTTGCTCCTCTCCACCCTAACTTTCGGTCAAACTCCAAAAAAAATTGACATATAAAATCTAAACGTTTTAGTTCTTTGATCTTTGCAATGATTGTCAGATTAATGGTTAATTGGTGCAGGAATTGCTAAGAGGCAAAAAAAGAATCTGTTACCTATATAATTTTTTTTTAAAAAAAAGACACCTGCCCTATGTCAGACACAAGGGTGATACTCACCATAAGTTCCTGTTTACCAGCTCTGAGTCTAAAAGGCTCCTGGAGGGAACTGTGACCCATCCTCCTGATGTACCCACACTCCACCCATGGATTATCATCATGCTCAGCCACCTGACACTTGTTGGAGTTGCTGGGTCCTCACACACAAGGCAACATAAAGAGTTTGCCTGAAGGGTGGGTTTTGGGAAGGAGTTTTGGGACCTTTCCCTCATGATGTCACTGATACATTCAGGGTCCTGTAGGAGACTGTTATAATCTCTTTGTGCCTAATTTTACCAAATATCAACAGTTCCCTGGTATGTAAATTGCTCTGAGTGCAAAACACACTCTTGTGGAACCAAATCTGTCTGTGGATCTTGTTCATTAGGGATCTGCTTTGATGAAGTCAATTACAGTTCCTTGGCCCTCTTAATTAAATTTTTCTTTTTCCATCCCTTATTCTACCAGTGTCTCATCTGGTTTGCTTGCATGAGTCAGACCTGGTGATAACATAATGGAAAATCTCAAGGTTCCCACTGCGGGGTTTTGTGTGTGGATGGGTTGTCCAGCTCCAGGCCAGACACGCTCAGGCACAAATTGCCACGCTCAAGGACTTCTACCCGGTGACATAACTGACCAAACACTTACCCTCCAAAAAAACTTCTCCTGGAAAGAAAACCCGTTGTGATTTTTGTAGCTGTACTCAGGGCAAAAGTCCATCAAATTAAAGGCTGCTTTTCTGTCTTTCTTCAAACTCTCCATTGCTTCATCTGACTCCTTGACCTTTGCATTGGAGCGAAACTGGTCCTGCCTCTCCCAGGACTGGAGTGGGGGGCTGGCCTGGCTGGTTACTGAACTGTGGCAGTAGCTTGGACAGTGTGAACAAACCCTGCAGGGATTTTGGCTGTGCTCCAGCACATGTGCAAACTGCAACTCCAAAGACACAATTTGGACAACTCTGTGAGGGTGGAGTTCCATGCATGAGGCAAATGGCACATCCTGATGTACAAGTCATACTCACTGTCAACCTGAAGACCCCATTCCAAAACATAAATACATTTGTTTGTGGCTTTTTTTCTCAGGAAACAGCCACCACAAATGTATTTTTCTACTTTCAGCCATTCTGGCTGAAATGAACCCTGTACATGTACAAACCAGCAGGGATTAGACACACCAAAAGTCCCAACAGTTAAATTTGGACCATTGTATAAATAACTGCAAACAGGGATATGTAAAGTAAACACCACAGTAGTGATGCCCAGACAGCCTGATGATAGACAGGAAGCCAGTAACCTCTGAAATGCCAGAACAACTTTGCATCTTGCTACAGCTGTGCTGGTTTATAGACCACAGTTATTCTAACTAAAGAGGGCATTTTACTATATTACATTACATTTTATTTTATTATATTAATTCTGCTAGGGATTGTTTGGATGCTTAAAAGAAGAACAAAGTCTCACAAAAGCCCCGGTCCCTTGCAGAGGGAGCCATATGAAAATCACCTGATAAATAGCAGTTGCTGAGAGCAATTGCTCAGCCCACACGCTGCTCTGCACAGAAATGATCATCGACAGAAAGACTTCAAGAAATCAGGAGAGTGCCTCAGAAAAAGCTGCAGGAGGGATGGAGGAGTGGAGGAAATGGTGTATGGAGGCTGGAAAATTGTGCCAAGCATTGCTGTGCAACTGCTTGCCTGAGTCAAGTGGGTTTTCTTTAAATATTTGCACCATCAGGGCCTGGGCTGGTAACTTGAATATTAATGTAGTACATCAGCACCTTCTAAATGAGTGCCTGAAAGTTCCCAGGGCTCTTTCTGCATGTGATCCTTCTCCTTCCCAGCCATCCCTGCTCCATACTGTTGTACCAGGTCATTTTAAGTGGGAGAGAGAGTCTCATCTGGAAAACTGCTGCATATTTATAATAAGACCATCTACTACACCAGTGCAGGATGGAATTGAAAACACATGGTTCCCTGGGAGCAGCTGTTTCTTTTTTTAGGCCTCTTATGCCCTTCAGAAATGTCAAGATAGAGAAACGAAAATGTCAGGAAACTGCAATATGCTTACTCTAAAGGCCTCCCATTGGTGACGTATTTATGAAGCTGTTGGAAATTTGATTCACACCGAGCGCAAGGGACGAGGTTTTAAAGACCCCATTACCAGAGAGGTCTGCTAAAACCAATCCTCCTGATGTGCATCTCAGAGGGAGCTTCTGCTGATTGGACACAGATGCCCAAGCACCTCTGGAGAATGCCCTCACTCCTGCAGTGGTGGTTCAATGCCTCTTGCTTGTAGGGGTCTAGAGGAACGTCCCCCTGCCTTTGCAGTTGTGTCCAGAGAGCCAGGCATCTGAGGCTTTACCACGGTGATGATTTTCTGCAGTGGATGGTGATGGTGGACCTGGATGGGATAGTTCAGTGGGATCCATGAGCAGAGAAGGGTCTCTGTTCTGTTTAAAAGTCAGTCAAAGTGATCAAACCAGTCACCTGGCAGGCTGTGCCCATGCTGTGCCAGCACTGGGGCAGTGAGCTGGGGCCATTTCAGTTCACTAGTGAGCATGCAGCCACAGGGACCAGTTACAGGGATCTCAAAAATCCTCCTTACGTTTTGTTGAGGCTTAGCTGGAGTTCCCCCACGGCTGATCACTTTTTAAAGGCCCAGGTGCTGGCATCAGTGTGGTACCATATAGGCATATTGGGTCCTCCAGACTACGTGGGGCAAGCAGGAGAGGGACAACTAAGCCCTGTTCCCTCCCAGGGCTACAAAACCCTCTTACCTGCAGAATTGTTTGAGAGACTGATCTCATACATGCACAGAGCAGGGAGGGCTCTGAAAGCAGCTGACAGGAGCTGCCAGTGGAACAGAATTGTCTCCAGTATAAGGCAGACTAAATCTACAGAGCTGCTTTTGCAACTGATTGCAACTATGACCTGCTGCTGTTTCAGATGCAAAGCCTCAGCTGTGCTCTCACAGCAGTGACTCATGCTGGGCTGAACTGCATCCAAGGTCCCCTCTGGGGATCTCTTCCCAGTTCCCTTCCAATTTCATGGAGATCAGAACCCTCAAGTCATCAGCTGGCAGCTTTGAAATTCCCAGGCCCCAAAGGAAGAAACATCGGAGTTGGGATTGCGTCCTCCCAGTTTGAGGCAGACAGGAGCACACACCCAGGCGGCTGTGCTGGACTGCCCATGCCATGGGACAGCAGAAGCATCTCTTTTTCCTTACTCATGGCAAGCAACACAGTCCAAGAGAGAGAAGAGGAAGAGACTTCCAGAAGTATGCTGGAAGAGATGGTGGAAATATTTCAGTCAAGCTTCTCAGGGTTTTGAATAAATTAGAGTTATCAAATATTGTGGTTTGGTTGGGTTTTTTTGTCATTTTTGGCAAGAATTTCTGGCGAGGAGCACAGAGCTGTGACCATATTGTAATTCTTTCTATGCGCTGTATTAGAGGAAAAGGATGTGGGAGGTCTTGGAATAAAGAAAAGCTCAAGGAAACAGCTATGCCCTGTTTCTGAGCCCAGAATCTGGGATGTGGTGTGGAAAAATGGTAAAGTGTGGACAGATTATAGAGGTCCAAAATGTTGGATCACTTCCAGAACAGGGCTGAGGGGGAAGAAAAGGGATGAGTCAAGGAGTTTGCCCCTTGAGCAAGGAGTTCAGCACCTCTGACATCCTGGCAGGATGGGCTCAGCAGATTACCTTCTATCTGCAGCTCACGTACACATGAGATAATTTATTTCTACTTCAGCTCATCATGGTGAGGAAAACAGCCCTGAGACAGGCACTTTTCCCAGAACAAGTGGATTTGAGTAGCTCATTTGCAGGTGAGAGCAGAGACTGTATCTCCAGTGGCAGATGATACCACTACAGAGCACAGGTTATGAGATACTGGGCAGGGCACAAGCAGCCTTATGGGAGAGGGCAACAGGTCTAGACAATTTTGGTTCTGCCTCTAAATTCTGATGTGCAGCTCCCATTAATCCTCAATGTTTTCATCCCCTCTGCATGCTCCTGCTAGCAACAGGAAAGGCCAGGATGGAAGTCCTATGGCAGGAGTGGGTAATAAATTAAACACCAGTTTATGCAGAGCAGGGAGCAGAGAACAAAAAAATGGATAGAAACAAGATATTAAGGATAAATAAAGGAGAACTGAAGAGCAAAAGGGGATGTCGCAAACTCCTGGAGAAGATTAGCATGTGAGCAATGGTACATAAAAATTCAAACAACCTACGCTTCTGCTTGCAGGAACAGTCTCTGCTGGTCTTTCACATATTTATGTCTCTTCTTCCACCTCAGAACCACTTTGCACATTTCCAAATGCAGAAATACCTTCTGCTGTCTGTAGGAGGAAGGTAATAAGCTTTATTTCCAGCACTTGGGCTCCACTTGGTTTTTTGAGAGAGGAGAAGTAAAGATGATAGGGAAAGATAGATGGTAGTGGCTGAGACTGAAGAGACTAACGTTGGAGATGAGGAACAATAAAGAAAGAGCAGAAGGACATGGAGACAGGAATTGTCCAGAATCTAGTCAGCTCTTGGGCAAGCTCAGATTTGTATGGATCTGTGTGGGTGCTGGGTAACATATAAATTTGAATATGAGAAATACCAGTGAGACATGTAGTGACCAATGTCCCTCTGTTCTGTAGCCCAGGTAAGGGATGAAGCACCTCCTGTGCCTATCAAGTGGTTTGATCAAATCCCTCTATGTTTGTGCTTCTGCTTGTTTGCTTCAGGCAGATAAAACAGTAATTCATCTCCTCATTGCAACTTCAGGCTCCACCATCAATCCAAGTCAGACCTTGTGAGGCTTCACTGGCACAGATATCTGAGCATGAGGATAAGAAATTTGGCCCATGACTTGTGGATAGCATGGTTTGGAGTGAGGTTGGGGGAATGGCAGGTTTTACTCTTCCCTTTGCTGTTGGTTTGTAGCCAGATGGCCATTGTCCCTCCAAGAAACCCCCTCCCTTTCCACTGAAACCTCATCTGGGTGGGTTGCACTGGTGGCAAGCCCATGGCAAATGATTCCAGGGTGAAATTTTTAGAATCACTACAGAGAAGTAGGATTCTGCATCCCATTTCAGCAGAGATTTCTGTCGTTGCAGTGAGACACCCTCCACCCTCCTTCTCAAAGGCTGGGGTAGCTTGTCTGCTGGCTTGGGGGGCTAGACATGTTGCACAGGGAAATTATGGGGGAGATGGAACCACCAGCTGTGAATCTGCATCCTGGGAGTGCTCTCCTGAAGCCAGGAGGTTGCTGTCAGCCAGCATGGGGGCACTGCCAAGGTGGGTCCAAACCTAAGCATTTCCTTTGGCATTGGGCAGCCAGGGCAGGAACTGAGAGAAGACAGTCTTCCCCGTAAACCTGGAGCAAATCATCCCCAGGCAGCTCCCATCAGTTTGGCAGTTACAGCAAGAGGAACTTGGTCAGGTCATCTTCAGGTGGGGGTAGAGGTGCTTCTCCTGAACCAAGCTCCTTCTGCTCGCAGGGGTGGCAGGTGTTGCACTGGGGGAGCGCACTTCAACAGCAGTAAAACCACCTGGGTGACTGAAGCCCTTGGGAAAACATCACCCTTGGCCTTTCTCCCTTAATTTCCCCCCTCAGCGTGCTGGAGATAACTGTGCTTATCTGCCTCTGCTGAACACGTTGAGATTTGCAGAAGAGGAGCACTTGGGTGCATGACTAACACCGGAATCATCCCTTTGCTGAACCCTATCAAGCTGAGGTTGCTGAAAGTCAACTTTGCACCAGTTTAACTGTCTATGCAAGGAAGAGTCATGGGCATTTCAGTCTCCTTAGATTGGGAAGGGGCCACAAAAAAACCTTATTTGGGGGATTCAAGCTCTCCAGCAAGGTTTTCTAAGAAAAGTCAAAGATAACAGCAAAAGTGGGTACAAACCATGCACAGAAATAAAGAACATGGAGAAGTTAGTATTTCACAGTTAGTATACAGCCTATGTGAAATGTGATCATGGGTGGGAAATGTGGGTTTATATTTTTTTCTTAAATTAAAATAAAAGCAAGGCAAAAGCTCCAGCAAAATATGGAACTGGGGAGTTCTGGTTTAGCATGCAGCAAAGTTCGTCTTTAATACTAATTAAATCTTTTGCTGTTGTTCAAGGAAAAATATCAGCCAAGAGGCTGTCTCTGCCTCCAGAGCTTTTGATGTGGTTGATTTTTGGAACAAAGAATTTGGGGCTCAGATTTTGCAGTGCTTCACTCCACTATCCTGGCCTGTAATAAATACAAAAGCCCATGCCAAGAAGTAACAACAAGAAAAATATTTCTGTGGGTTTCTGCCACAAAGCTGAGATGGGGATAGATGGATTGATTTGAGGCAGGTGGTGAATCTACAGGGTGCAGGGCACAACCACCATGGAGGATAGGGCAGTAAGCATTGCCCTTGTTAACTTAGAGCAGATGCCATCCAGAAAGAGGTAAAAAGGTGCTGGTGCTGACATGGCAGAGTGTTTCTGCAATTGAGCTCTTTAAATAAAATCATTTACTGGATACAGTTCTCAGTTTACTTGGACTAAGAAGGAGACTGGATGGAGGATAAAATTCAGAATGAGAAGGAGCTAATGCATTTCAAGGGCTAAAACCTGCACCACTGGGATAAAAGCAAACTTAGTGACTTCATTGTAACTCAGCAGTAAATCCAGAGTCACTATTTTCTGTAGAGTGCAGATGTCTGAATACCATCCCTGGATGGGAATAAAAGGAAATGCTGTTTACTGTGAACAAAACACATTATGAACAAACTCTGACACACCCTAAACCAACTTTCTTTTGAAAGCAAGTGAGGGTTTCATTAAAAGAAAAATTTGTGAAAAGAGATTTACAGGATATGTGGGAACTTGCTTGAATGATTAAAAATTAATTATAGCAAGGGGGAGGATGTACAAACACATAATGTTAGGATGCCGCTGCATGGCCCAGACAAATCTGTTCCTGAGATTGTAAATTCAGCCCCTTTTCTCCCCTTCCCCCTCTTCTATCTGCTTCTCCTGGGCTGAATGGACACTGCAGAAGATGCACCTACGTGTGAAAAGAACAGATGATTCAGTGGTGCAGTGTTTCCCATTAAAAGTAGACCTTCCCTGTCATCCAACACACTTGTACCACCACAGACCCAAATGCTGAGCTTGCTGTACCTAAGAGAAAGGAAAAAGCTCCTACCAAAATTGTGCTGCTGGTGTCAGAGCCACGGGACTGGGGATTGACTCTGCCCCCACCTATGTGCCCCACTCCTGCCTGCAAAAGAACCTTCCCCCCCCACTTTCTTTTGGTATGTTTCAGTGGTCTCACACCATTCTACCTTGTCCAGAGAACCACTCAGACATAAACCAGTGATGGAGTAGAATTTTTTCTGCTCTATCCTCCTCTATTTTATCTGGAGCTCATCTGCAGTAACATTATTGTCACCAGCATTTGCAGACATCTCTGCAGGCACGTCTGAGGCTTAGCAGATGTACAGTAGAGCTGTAAGACTTTTCTCTTGCAATTCCTTTCCCATTAATATCCAACTATTTCATTCTCTCCAACCCCAGAGCTGTTTATCCTTGCTGTGAGCTCCTCAGCAGGCTGATTCACCCCTTGGGCAGTGCCAGCTTGTGTGAGGGAGCCGAGTGCTCGCCAGCTGGCAGCCCCTCCAGAAGCAGATGAGCTGGCCAGGAGAAGGACTGAGGTCAGGCTGGCTGGAAGATCTACTCAGTTACCATTTCTCCAGGGTTTTCCTCAGCTGTGGGTCTGGACAAAAACTTGGAGAGAATTTGAAGCACTTCTGCAAGAAATCCAGGAGAGGAAGGATAGTTTGTTGGGGAAAGTGCTAACTTTGGATTAAAGTGCTTAACTTTCAGCTAAATCCAGTCCCTTACAGTGATGTTTATCCCCTCTGTGCTTCATTTCTTACACTTATCCAGGGGTGATGCTACTCCTAGGAATTAAAGACAGTGCTTGACTTGGCACAGGTACTGTGTAAGTCCCCAGATACAGCCTAATGCTGGGCAAAGCTATGGTCTTCTGCATGTCAGGAAGGTCTGTCAAATGCAAGTTGCCAGTTGCAAGATCCCTGCCGACCTGGGGAAGGGCCAGCAATGGGCCCATTTCTTTTTATCTCTGCATTCCCCCCTGCCTTGTGTTCATATTCTGGTCCAGTTCTGTGGTGGCAGGAATGAAGTCAGGATCAAAGACAACATGTTATAGAGATTTTCTTATCATTATTCGCTTTTGGGAGACAGAAGTGTTGACTGGAAGGAACTACAGGGTGTGATAATCTCGTTCCCTAATATGTAGTATACCCAGCTGTTACACAATACAGAAAAAAATTCAATCAGTGAAGGTATTTTTCTCCTTCCAAATCATGGGAATTTGAATCCCAGAAGAAGTGGGTGAGGTCATGGAGATGTGCTTGTTCTGTCTGTGTAGATAAGTCCCCCTGCAGGGATCTGTCAGCTGTTGTAAGCTCTCTTTGAGCATTTTTCCTTCTTCCTGAATGTTTTCTCTCTAGAACCTCCTTCTATCTGTATAATTCACCTTCCACACCTCTTGCTTTTATCATTCACCCTGTTCCTTATCTCAGCAGCACTCACCCAACATCCCTTTGCAAAAATATGTCTATGCTGCAGACATACTTTACTTGGAGTAAAGCCATCCTGTGGAGGGGACAGCAGTGATCACCTTTAAGACCTTGGCTTTCATATGACTCTTCAATGGTAAGACAGCCGGAGGCTGTGGAAGGACTTGGAGAGAAGCAGCTTGTTTCTTTCCTCCAGCATATGTCTGTGTGGGAAGGAGGGCACTGATCCACAAACAGTCTGCTCGCGGTTTTGTCTGCTCCAGGCAGGGTTTGCAGGCTGCGCCAGGGACTTCTGGCCCAAACTGTGTCTCCAAGGAGGCTGGCGTGGGCGCTGTGGCAGACTCGGCCATTGTTTCATCCACAGTGCATGTAGGAGAGTAGACAACCCACCCTCTGGTCCTGCTCAGGACTCACACCCTTCTCCAAATATGCAGACCTGCACGGCATCCCAAGTTTGGCATCCCAAGTCCAGCACGGCATCCCAAGTCCAGTGCATTTGACAGATCAAGCCTGGAGCCTCTGAGCTGCCAGAGGAGCGCAGCTGGGAGGGGCCCCCCAGGCACAGTAAATGGGGTCCTTTCCCTCCTGGGGTCAGGGTGTCAGTGCTGAGTACAGAAACACATGAGACATAAGATGCACTTGGGAGAGAGTTGGCAGGGCCAAGTCCCAGGGGCTTAACAGCCTCTGTCAATGCCAACTGCCTTAGCTCTGGAAAACACCCACCAGAGTCAAGGGAAGTACACTGATGAGATGAATAGAGCTGCTGCCAGGTCAATATTGCAGCTGAGACCCATATCTGTGCACCAATAGTCAAGTTATCTCAATTTTCCTCTTCATGTGATATTAATTTCATTTTTAGACAGAGGTCAGAGATGTTTCCATCCATCTCTTTCCGAGGAAGTCCTTCTTATTGAGAACCAGGATAATGTACTTGTGTCTTGGAGCTGTATAATCCCTCATACCACAGAATAAAAAAAATTACCAGCTTTGCTGCCTTTCGGTTGGCCTTTCCTTATTTTCTTCCTGTCTGACTTGCTTAATCCTATCTCAAAAGCATCCCACCAGGCAGCGCTTACCGCTGCTAATACTAAAGTTCCTGTTGTAGAGACCACCCCCTTTCCCTCAACATTTTGTTCACTGCTTTTCCTTTAGTCCTTTCTGCACCAAATATATGCCCAAGGTGCTCCTCAGGACACTCCAGTGCTTACAGTATTTAGTATGTCACCTGTCAGTCAGTCAAGTCAGTATTGTCATTTCCTCATCCCTGGAACTGTTCAAGGCCAGGCTGGACAAGGTTCTGAGCAAACCAGTATTGTGGAAGATGTCCCTGCCCATGGTAGGGGGTTTGACTAGATAATCCTTAAAATTACCTCCCAAGCCAAACTATCTCATGATTCTGTGATTACAGGATGTCCATATTGTTCTCAAGGGATTTTTCAGTCTCCTGGTATTATATTCCTATTAGATTTAACTCACTTAGCTTCACAACTCCTCTATGAAAGGTAACAGGGTAACAAACAACCACTTTTTTTTCTTCTTTTTTCTTTTTGACGCTCCCATTGTGTTTGCTTTTGTTTGCGTAGAATATGCATAAACAGTTAACAAGAAGAGTCATTAAAAGATCCTGGATACAACATTTCTTCTGAGTGGCCAAAAATGGGCTTTTTTCCTCCTCTACAGAAGATTTTTTTTTTTCTTCTAAATGAACTTGTATGAAATGGGTTTCCTTATCCCTTATGGCTCTACATGACAGTGTCCCTCAAGATCACCCCAAAAATGCTACTGCTAAATTTATTTAATCTATAGGAGAGAAATCTGGAGGAATTACACTGCATTAGGGGTTATAACAAAGCCCTTTTCACATCCTCAGAAGAAAGGACTCACGGTGATCAGATGAGGTACATAGATCCCAGTAAAAGACTTCCCATCCTTAGAGGCTTTGTTAACAGGTTGGGCACACTCCCATCATGATGACTTGGGAGATAATCCCACTCATTAGTAAGGCAATGCAGTAGCCAAACTCCCAAGGTTTGTTCCAGTCCTGCTTTTTATGATTTTATTGTACAGCCTCACTGGAGAGCTCTCAGGGCATGCTGGAAGGTCTGTGAAAGCTGAAAGCCTTTCCCTTTGGGAATAAGTCTCTCCAGCAGTGTCCTGGTGCGGTGTATCTTTTAATATGCATTTTTAAATGAGTTGAGTATGGGGGTTGGACTCCCAGAGTATGGATTTTTAAAATCTGGAGTCCCTAATGAGATGCACTATTATTTCTAGATTAATGGACTGGTAGCAATGTAGAAAGTTCCTTCGTACTGCAAAAACACTGGCCACTGGGATAAATGACTTATATCTGTTTTGTATTTGTTGAATTCACTCTCAGTGACTGAGCACAGTACGGAGCTCTCAAACACAGGTGATACAGGAAAATTTTCTACTATTTTGTCACCTTTTTTTCCCATGTAGCTGGAACAATGTTCAGCAGATTTCTCAATGGTCCCCATATGCTCTGTCCTGCAGATGCAGCCAGCAGGGTGTTTAGTGTGTACAGACCAGGGCTGTTTCTCACCACAGATGGCTTTGCCCAAAGGCACAGTCCCTGGGCAGCCCAGTGGCAGGGCGAGGAGTCCAGATTCCTGCGTTCACTCTGAGCAGCCATTTCTGCCCCTCGCACCCTGTTGCTGCAGTTCCTTTGCTGGGTGGCAGTGCAAGCTTTCCAACATTGAGTAACACCAGAATGCCTCTTATCCAGGGAGCTAGTTGAGGCCAGAGATAATTTTCCTCAAGTATTCACACACATGCTTTGCTGTACAGCTGGGATGTCTGGGGAAGGTAAAAAGAAAAGCTCACAAGCACAACTGAGTCAATATTTGTTTTTTGAATATTAATGAACATCTGTGGGGCAATGCTCCTTCTTTATGCTCTGCAGCTACTGCTCTGCTGAAGGAGTTCTCCTTTCCCTGGTTGCTGCCATGAGCAGCATCTCCAGGACACCAGCTTGCCCTGAGAGCCACCACCAAGGGCATTGCATTTCCCTGATGGTCTGGAGAAATCACAGGGACAATTGGTTGCTGCAGGAATTTGGTACCTAGAAAACTTTGGTAACCAGCCTGAATGAAGTTGATAGTTTCGGTAAAAATCCAGCACTGGGCTGGTGCTGTTAATTGTGCAAGATTGCATTGGCAGTCCCTGGAAAAACATCAGCATTCTTATTGCAAGTGAGATACTTCAAAAATGCATATGGTCAGCTGAAAGGTCTGGAGGTAAAAATACATGAACTTAATGTGGAAAATGTCCATTCTGTATTTGTTCTTGGGTCTTTGAGATTTTACAGTGCAGGGTATTTTGGAGCTTTCCATGACAATTCAGAAATCATAGGGTTCGGTAAGCAAAACCTGGGATTCTCCTATACGCACTAAAAGCATGCCCTTCAGATCAGAATCTGCTGGGATGAGTCTTGCCATGAAACCCGTATCTGTGGCATGTAGGCAATGAGGTGTCCATCAGCTCAGGAATCTGCAGGCTGGCAAGATGCAGATTTCTACAGCCAGGCCTGCAGTGACCTGTGGGCAGTATCACCCTGGTCTGCTGGACCACAGGGATGTGCCAGCCTTCAAACCAGCTGACAACACAAATGCTGCAGATGCTGATGGCTGGAGGTGGAATGCAATCAAACCCTTCAATTACACCTTGGTGATTTTGATTTAATCATCTCCCTGCCAAATGCTGCTTGTGTGTCCTGTGGTATTACTCAAATGCAGTAATTACTGCTGTGTGCCATTTCAAAATAAAATATAATTTACCTGGCTTAAGAAAACATCATTCTGCTGTCAGCAGTCTGCAGCCTCTTGATAGACACTGCAGACCCGTGCATGCAAGGTGTTTCTTTGAGGCTGCCACTGCTTGACTTCAACAAAACTAGTTTTGTTCTGTAGTATTAAGTAATTTCTTTCTTGTTTATGAGATTAGGAAGTGTTGGGATATGCTTTCTTGATAAAGCTCTGGCTGAACTGAGCCCTTATACACCAGAGGATCTGATTTGAAGAAGCAAAATAAAGAACCATACAAATGGCCAACACACAAAACTGAAAACAAGAGCTGACTAAGGCGTTTTTTGCTGCACACAGCCCTGGAAACACAGATGTGTTTCAATGAGTGTGATTTGAGAGGGGATGAACTCATCTGGAAGCCTTGTTTGTTCCTTTCTGCTCCTCCACCCACCCATCACCCCCAGGAAAACAGCGGCTGCTGTGCTCTGGCCCTGCAAGCACTCAAGCACTTGCCTTGCCTCGCCTTGCATTGTCCTGCCTTGCCTTGCCTTGCTTTGCCTTCCCCCTGTGGACTGTCTACAAGGACACAAGCTTTTTGGTTTCTGACTGCATCTCCAAGGCCAGTGGGATGGGGAAGCTGAGGTGCCACAACCCCAGCCCACTTGAGCTGCCCCCAAGCAACAGGGATGCACCTAAAGTCCTTACCATAGATTTCATGTGGCTTATGCTGGCTGGAGAAAAGGGTTGATTCAGACCCAGGAACAAGGTCTTGTTCCTGCTTTCTCCTCCTGCAGCAGCAGCAGCCAAGCAGCACTTTGATAGGGAAGAAGGGAGAGACAGGGAAGGGTACCCTGTGCTCTGGCAGCACAGGGACCCTGTATGCGATACAGATAGACCCCAGGCTGCAATATCTTGGAAATATTTTCTCCTCTTTCAGATGCAGTTATGGTAGAGCAGTATTCTGGGGTGTTTTTTCAATGTTGGAGGATGAATAGGACATATATGGAGCCACAAACAACATGATTGTTTCATTTGAACAGCACATCATTTCCTTAGGAAACCAGGCTAAAATTACAAAGCAGAGTAAACATGAAGTAAGAAATGTGACACACTGGGGAAGTAAGGATGGAATAGGAGAAGTACTTAAAATTAAAGCAATCTGGAAACACTAAGGGCAGAAATGACAAGATTCAGTGCAGAAAGGAGTCCATTTTCTTGAAGGAGGAGGAAATCTGGTACTGTATTAGAAGGTACCTGCTGCTGCAGTTGGGGTGGGTATCACAGACACTGCACACCAGCACTGCAAGCTCAGGATACCCTGGATTGCCTTGGGCTCCGTATGAGGATGGAGGGCCAACTGCTTTTCTCCTCTCACCCCGCAATTTGTCTCTGAAGTTAGGAACTGCTCCATAAAAATTGTCCCACTGCCAGTGCAGGGATGGATAGGTCAGGCTGAGGGAGGATGGCAGGCAGGGTTTGAGTTTACCACTGGAAGCATTTCATGCACACTTGCACTACACAGAATACATTTTAATTTTTATTTCTTCCCCTGGAAATAGGTAAGATCCATCCCACTTGCTAAACCTGGAGAGGGATCTCTTCACTGCCCTTGTGTTACCTTCCTGCAGCATCAAGAGCACTCTTGGTGCAGCCAGACACGTGAGGACCAAGTGGGTCAGAAAAAAGGGAAAACATCTAAATCCTCCTACAGATTTATTCGAGACAATGGATTTCATTATTACATTATGTCCTCGACTTTCCACACCCCCCCTCCTCCTCCACAAAAGCGTAATCACATCTCAGATCTCGGCAATAATTGCTTCTCCACGCTGACAAACACAGCAAAGAAATGGTGTTTGTTGAGGACTAAGAGAGCTTTGCAAACAACACTGATTAGCCAGATCTCCCAGCTTGGGAATGAGGGGCAAGTTCAACTGGAAGTGATGGGGACATATCCATGGAGAAAAAAATAATTAAAAGCAAGATCAGGCTTCATAATATGCTTTTTGTCGCTGTGCTGATGTTTGAGACACACTGTTGCTGCTTGCCTTGATGGGACTCACCAAATACGGTCTTCACATTTGCACGAAGAAGTTTGACTTTGCTTGTTTGAAACAGCAAATGGTGCGGATGTGCCCGGGGATGATGGAGGCTCAGTGCTGGGCTTCAAGCACGGGGATCTGCGGAACAAGGCACGTGCTTCTCTGGAGGGCAACACCTCCCATGCTTCAGCTGCCTTCACGTTCTCCTGGAACATGCTACCACCAACAAAATGGTGCTTTTGCAAAACAAGCCCTAAAGCTGCCTGTGTGTGCATGTGGGCCTGGTGCAGCCGTGCTGCTGGCCTCCTGTCCCACCACGGTGCCTGGGGCCAGGCTCACAGGAAGGCACAGAGCACCGAGGTGCCAGCCCTCGCTCCACCAAAGAGCTTACACCTAAGGAGCTTACATCGCCGTGCAAAGCGGCACCAGGAGCAAGGGTTTGAGTTAAAAAGCAGGCACTGTGTGGGTCCAGAGATTTCCTGGGCTTCCGTGGGGTCATTTTGTTGTCACTTTCCACTCAATGGCTGTTATTTCCTCATCCCATTCCTTGCGCCCTAATTTTTAACACCCTGCTGCATCCCTCTGAATTCTGCTCCTTTGTTCCCTCTGTCCCCTCAACTCTGGTGCTTCAGAGTTCTTGAGATAGTTTTCCATGCTGAAAAAAAGAGTTAAGAATAGTAATTATGACCAAACAACCCACCTACAAATCACTGCATTCCAAAAGCTGATGGCTTTCGGAGGATTGATCTTCTTGCCTAAGCCACACAACTGGCCCCTGCCATCTCATGTCACCTTCTCCTGCCTGCTGCAGCCTCATGCAGAAGCTCCTCTTGAGCGATTCTCTAAACAATGGGATAAATATGAGGGAAATCACCAAGTTTATGGTGCTCGGGCACTTTGTGATGCTGGATTCTTCAGAAACCCCTCAGCAGGTCTGTGCGGAAGAGTCTGTTTCTTTATTAATGGGTTACCTGCTATTACATGTACTTGCTCAAACCACGAATCCATCCTCAAATGTATCTGCATCAGGAAGACAGTATAACTGAACTGGGAAAGGGCTGATTTCCAGCTGACTGCATATGATTATCCTTTCCAAATTAAGGAAGAAAAAACAGAATTTTTCACTGATGGACCAAGTCAGTATAACTGGCTTGGTCAGGAAGTACTCTGCAGACTAAGGGTTTATGATAAGATGTCACCTATTCTTTTTAATCAAATATTTTTTCCAAAGAAAATTCAGGTTTTCAGTTCAATAGAAACTTTCACAGAAAGTGCCTGCTTAAAAGTTGTATTTTTTTTCCCTTAAAAGGGGTCTGCTTTGTGAAAAGGCTGATAGCCTGCTAGGGCTGTGGCCCTTTGTGGCACCCGTCTTTCCCAAAGCAGGGTGGACACCAAACTGGATGGTTATTGATCTTCAATGGCAAATCAATGAGTCCCAGGACCTGAGTGCCCCAAGTTAAGCATGGTATAATCTTTATGCTATCACAAATCTCTTTCTCAGGCCCAGGGTTGTCACAAGATCACCATGTCTCAAAACATTTAATTCATGTGGGAGAGAACATCAAAAAGGGAGATGGTTTTCTCTGACCTTTGTGTAGAAGTATTTGAGGGTGCCATGGCCACTGCTATTGATCTAGCAGATCTAGATCAATAGTGTTTCTGTGCTTGCCTGCATGTCTCTGTCCCCCACTGAGTCCTGGCACATGCACCGTCCCTCTGAGGATGGGCACACAGTCATTTTCCATACAACCCTCAACATAAGAGGATCCACGTCTGTGAGCAAACACTCAAGGAAAAAAAATAACTCTCATATCGACTGCAGAGTGGAGGTAACAATAATTTTATTTCAGGTCCTTAAATAGAACGCTACCTGAACATTAAGACTGCAGAAGACTATTTTATGAATTTATCCTCCAATCCTTCTAAAAATGTCCTTCTACACATCATATTCCCCTTTGAAACAAATGGTCAGCAGCAATAAATTTTTTTACTGAAGCAGCAAACCTCCACACAAGGTCGGAACAATATCTGTGTTATTTACTCCAGCGTGAGTTATGATCTGCCCACTCCATACACTGTTTTCTGTGCTTGCCATTGATGCAAATCAAAAGCCTGTATTGTCCTTTTGCTGATTTAGTGCTTCATACACTCGTTACACCCGGACTCATTTATTCTTTTTTTATATATGTGTATATTTCAATGTCACAAAAGAACCCATTTCTGAGTGAAAGATCTGACTCTGTTTGTGGCTGAGGGCTCTGCTCTGTGCTGTCCAGCTCCTACACCGTGCAATAAGTGTGTTTCAGTGGAAATAAATAAATCCATCACGCCCACAAAATGGGAGCAACAGGTCCAGGAGGTACAGTAGGCTTGAAAACTGAGCAGCAGGATGTTAGCAGGCCCTGGGAGGAGCAGTAGCAATGAGAGAGGCTGAAGCAAGGTCCCATGTAGGACAGGGGACATGGCGTGCCCACGCCCATGTGCCGGTGGTCACTGTGCTGGTGTAGGTGCTGTCACACAGGAGACCTGTTCTTATAGAACCATGGTATCATTTGGGTTGGAAGGGGCCTTAGACATAATTTAATTCCAACCTCCCTGCCATGGGCAGGGGTGCCACCCACAAGACCAAGCTGCTCTGTTTTCATCAGCTTTCTTTGCTTCTTGTCTCTTTCTCCACCCAGGAGCTCCTGGGCAGCCTCAGGGAGGAGCAGGGAGGCAGTGGAACTGTGCGGACAGATGGCAGTGATGCAAGGACAGGGTGGGAGGCACAGCACTGAGTCCAGCAGCTTCTGCTCAGGCACAGACATTGGGAAACAGCTCTCAGGACTTCTCTGCTGACAGGGTGATACAACACACAGATCACTGTTGCTTCAGTCAGCAAAGTCTTATGGGGAAAATTTCCCAAGGCACGATGTTGGTGGGACTGCCTAACTCCCATCGGAAGTAAACTGATCCTTCAGGCACCGGGAGGTCTGTGACAGTTGCTTGAAAGAGTTTTTCAGTTATGGGGATT
Organism: Tichodroma muraria; assembly: GCA_013390105.1. Lineage (NCBI taxonomy): Eukaryota > Metazoa > Chordata > Aves > Passeriformes > Sittidae > Tichodroma > Tichodroma muraria. The sequence continues at coordinate 62,291 of WAAG01068085.1, forward strand.
AATTCCCTAATTATGTAATTTTCTATTACATGATTCCAGTGGGACTGTGCCATGTACTGCAAGAAAAGGCAGGCTCACACCCAGCAGGGTGAGTTGATGTAAATCTCTGTGCTTTGGTTCCATGTGCCCCAGACTGCTTGAAACCTCTCATATCTTAAATGAGTTGAACGATGGAGCGTTTTATGTGCAGCATGACTCAGTAGCGCAGGTCTGTCTCAGAGCAGTCCAGCGCACCTATGATGCTACAGAGCAGAAGAAACAGTGGGTTTACCTCATCAAAGCACTAAGGAACATCAGTAGGTGCTTTTGAGTCTAACCTACCCACAAGAGTCCTTTTAATTTGTCATCCACTCGCCACCAAGCACGGATCTCTTGACTTTCTCTCCCCCAGTCTGTATCTTGACAATACAGATGGCAGTAGTCATACTGTTGTTTGCCCATTATTAATTTCAAATGGCTGAGAAATCCATCAAAGGCCTAGGCATCTCCCCGCATTCTCACCAGAATACACAAAAAATTTCCCACTGGTAGTATGAATCAGTTTCCAGTTGTCTGGCAACAGTAACATTACAAACAAAGATTTCTGGAAACTAGTAGAGAGATAAATACTACCAGGATTATTTGTGTTATGTGAAATTTTCCCTTTTTGCACACACATATAGATGTAAGAACTAATGCTACGAGTAATGGTGGTGTCTGGGTGTTCTAGGCAGTGAGAACCAGCAGGGTTTTTCTTAATGACATGATCATTGATTCAAACAAAGACTATTTTAACTTTTTTCTTGCTGAATGGTCACAAAAATCTTAGTCCATTAAATAATTAGATAGAATAATAGATAGAATAATAGATAAATGGATAGAATAAAACCAAAGAGGCCTTTTCTGAACTTCACGTAAAAGAAAAAAAAAAGGTAACATAAAATTTGCAATTTCATAAGGGCAAATTAATTTCAAAGGAAACAAATTAAATTATCTCAAGGACTTGAACATCAATGAAGCCTGAAATGTCTTTACATAAAAGGTGCAAGACAATTCTCTGGAGTACTAAAAATATATGTTAATGTTAGAAAGGAAAAAGGGAAATTTACAAGAAAAGTAGTTGATTTAGACTTTGCAGAGTTAAAAATAGGCAAGTACTTCAAATGAAAAGATAATTGAAACAAATGGACCTGTGTGAAAGTAATATTAAAGCTACATAATGAAATTAATAATTTGCTGTAATTTATAAAAGGCTGTTGTAGAATATAGGAGGAAAAATGGGTGACACAGGAGTATGAGAACAGAAATGTTCATATCTGATCCAGAAAAAAGTTTTAAAACCTATTAGGTACTCAAAAATCTATGGTGTGATGTCTGTATTTAAAGGAAAGAAGAGCCAGCACACAAAACTGCGCAGGCAGAGCAAAGGAGGCTTGCAAATTATTCAGGCTGAGAGTAAGAGCAAATTAGTGCCTACTCTCAAGAGGGAAAAGCAAAGTAATAAAGGCAACTGCAATCCTCTTGCTTCACAGCAATAGTGTATCAGGCAGGAAAACAAACTGCTTGGAAAGAATAATTTTTAAAAAGGACATAGAAAGAAAATGGATTAAAAAGCATTCAGATTTATAAAAGTCATGCCAGATGAACTTGATCTCTTTCTCTGATGCAACTGTTTTCTACACAGGGATCTTCAGTAAGTCTACTATCTGGTGTGATGCCACAGGACAATTCGTATTTGGACCGGGAAAAATGGGGATTAGGCAAAGAATAGTAAAGTGGGGAGAGAGCTGATGAAAGAGGTGGCAGAGAGTAGTCCTGTAAGACTCAACATCTGCAGGGAGGGAGGTCATTATAAGGGTTCATCACAGAAGATCCTTTGAACTGTTCTTACTGAATATTTCATCAATAACCTCAACAAAAATGAAGGAAAGGGTTGACGAAATAGCCTGATATCACAATGTCAAAGAACAGTGTTGATCAATAGGAGGAGATGAGTATAAATAGGAGGAGATGAGTATCATTTAGAAAGACTAAAATCACCATGAGAACAGGAGCAAGAGAGGCAGAAATATGATTATACAGAATTGGAGGTCCTATACTCAGGGTAGGGAAGGATCTTTGCAGACTTCTACAAATTTTCTCTGAATCAGCTGAAAATCCTGTACTAAGGGAAAAATGTGTGTGCTAATCAGCTGGAATAGGTGATAAATATAGTAAGGCTTTGAACAAGAGAAATAAGGCTCGAAAGCTGCTGCTGGGGCACTTCCAATAGAAGGGGAGAGGTATTATTGCTATCTGGGAAACAGCCTAGACTTCTGGCAAGTCATGTTCAAGAAAATGAAGTCAAATATGTGGAGGTGTAGAGGACCGCTGCTGGGAGGAAGACCCAGTTTTATGAGATGAGATCAAAAATATAGCCTTAGTCAGGATGATTAGAAGTACAAAAGCTCACTATAGATTCAATTGAGGTAAATGTGGGATGGGGCCAGAAAGACCCACTGAATTTAAAAGAGAATACTGGCATAAGAACAAATGGGAACAAACTAACTGCAGAGCTGGAAATGAGGTTTCTCCTCAGAGGCATGAAGTTTTGGAACAGCCTTCCAGGAGAAGGGCTGAGTTCAAAACCACAATTGCTTTCAAGGCAGGGTTAGTCCAGCCTCTGGAAGGGGTTATAGGCCATGGCTGCTCCTGGTAGCAGAGGGAAGGCACGGGTTAGATTTGGTGAGGCAGAAAACCTGCACTGCTACTGCAGAACTTGCTAGCAGCCGTTGTAGCGGTAACAGCTCGGTTTCAGGAAATCACCATTGTGCCCCATAGCAATAGGAACACACTCAGCAAAGGGAAAAACCTTTACTGAGTGCATGTGTCAGCACCGTAAAATTTCCCCCCTGTGTGTGTCTGTCATCTCTGATCCCAAGCAGCAGGGTGATTTGTAAGGTTTCTCACACGAAGGTTCTGGCAAAAAAACGGTTTCTAATAACTGCCAAAAAGTGTTGCAAAATCATTGAAAAGAGCTGGTTTTAGTGGTTCTTCCTTAAAATGCAGATCACCGAAAATGCCATTGTGAAGGTGTGACAAAGGAAATATAATTAGACATAAGAAAGAATCACAAGCATTACTGGTACAGATTTAACCAGGCATGAAAATTAAAAAATAGTCATTTTACAGCAAGAAGAGTTAACACTGGAGACTGGGGACCCTTGTTCACAGAAGCAGTGATGGGACTTTATAAATAGGGGCTCTCAGCACAGCACTCCTATTCACATGACCATACTGAGAGAGCCACCACTGAGAGCACTTCATCCACAAACAGCCCTGTTTGTTCAGCTCTATACACCTTGGGAATACAATCTAAAGCACTGACCATGTGTAACAGCAAAGTTTGTTCAGCAAAGTTTGATTCAGACTGAAGACATGTAAGCAAAATGCCTCCCTCTTGTCAGCTGAGCAGCTCTCCAGACTCTACTGAGCTCACCAGTTCAGTTACCTCTCAACCTGGAAATCTGTTTGCTGGTGGCAAACAAGTGCCTGCTGAGATACCCAAATATAGCATCAGAACACATGGGCAAGTAGAGACCTAATGGAAGAGTGTTGTCTTCTGGATAGATTGTAATGGTTGGGTGAGATATTCTTTACTGTGAGAGTAGTAAGGTGCTGGAACAAGTTGCCCAGAGAAATTGTGTGTCCCCCATTCCAGGAAATGTCCAAGGCCAGGTTGGATGGGGGTCTGAGCAACCTGGTCAAGCAGGAGGTGTCCCTGCCATGGCAAGGGGACTGGAACTAGATGATCTTTATGGACTAGATGGTCTTTTCCAACTCAAAACATCCTGTGATTCTATGACATGGTTACTCAAAGCACCTCAGTTGTCTACGTGTGGGCCACTGACTTGAACATTCATTTCCACCACCTACAACAGGACCTTAGAGACTCACCTTGCACAGAGGTATCTCCTGTTAGAAGGCATCAAACTATCTTCACCTAAATGAAGTTGTTCAATAATCTGGATCTGGCATCTACCCAAAACTTTACTGTGTAGAGCAGAGGAAGAGATACTCTTTGGGCTTTGGAAAGAGAAATAAAGCTTGCAAAAATGCAAGATGACTTTAAATAAAAAGAATTAGGCCTATTTAATAGGTTTGGTAATATTCAGAGATAGACTGAGTCCGCAGATCAAAAAGGTTTAAAAGCAAATGAAAGTCAGAGTTATGATATTCCTGGCAACCAGGTTTTACCATATTATTAACTCAATGGTCCCAGGTCTTGCAATTTTGTAGTGATTACCCCTGAATTCCAGTTTCTTAAATCCCAGTTCCCTGAGTCTTGGGAATCAGCTCCTGAGAGTGCCAGCTTCTGTTTTTAACAGTTATAGGAGAAAAGCTTGAAAGTGTGACTTGAGCATATGCCAGAGATTGAAAAACAAGAAGTAAATAAAATGAATGCCAAATTTTAATGCTTGTTTTTTATAAAAACTTAAACCACTCTCTATTTTAAAGCTAATCTCATGACTTTGGGGGCCTGGCTCTTATTCCTGAAAGCTTGATATTGGCACACTGTTAACTCAGACACTCTTTCAAGAGGATTTGTGGAAAGAGGCTGAAAGAGCTACAGTGTTCTGGAATAATGGATCCCCGAGGAAAACCCAAGGAATGCTTATGTTCTGCAGAAAAGCTGGTAAATGGATAATTCTTGATCTCCTTCTTTCCAGATTAAAATAGCAGGGGAAGGAAAACAAAACTAGCAGAAAGATGTGCCTGGACATGTGAGATGCAGAGCACAAGTAAACAGGGTAGATGTCTTTGCAGCAGTTCAGAATATTGACACCATGCCTGCAGAAGCAGAGTTCCTGGTTGTAGGTCTCCCAAGGGAGCTGGCATTTGAGAGGGGATGTATGGAGCAGGGATGAGAGCAGAAAGCCTTCTGCAGTGAAGCATCCTTCCTTGTTTCCCCTGCAAGCTTGAGTTTGACACATTCAGAGGTGAGGCAGAGGCCACCCAAAAAGTAGAAATTTGTGTTCCCATCAGTCCCACTTTCCTTTTTCTTTGCCAGGCATCTCTAAGAATCTCCAGGTGCTTATAAAGACCATATGCCTTCAGAAGCGATTTCTGTCTCAGGCATATTATGAAAGAGCTCTGCAAAGACTGTACAAAACTCCGAACAAATTCTTCTCCAGTGCAAAAGATAGCCCTAGGACCTGTCATGGACTGAGGGACATATTCCACCTGTTGGGTCATATGGAGCCACAGCACTTGGTCAGGGAATGGCCCACTCTCAGGGCTCCTTTTAAGCCTGATGACCCTTGATGTAGTTTGTCCCTACCAACCACTTTCTTCTGCTCTGACAGCCCATGTACCAGATGCCACTTGTCGTCTGCCAAAACAGCTGCGGAGCAGATGGAGCCACAGAGCATCCAAAGAGGGAGACAGAGCAAGACAGAGGTTCCAGCATGCTGTGAGAGGTTCCAGCACTGTGCTCCAAGTGCAAGAGTGAGCCCCTCTGAGAGAGAAAGTGGGGAAGCAGACAGCAGCATGAGTCTCACACCACATGAGATTGCACGGATATAGTCCTTGGAGGGTGGGAGGAGGATGTTCATGGCAGACCTGGAGCTGACTGCTGCCACTGCAAATGAGAAGGAGGCTCAGGACTCCATCTCCAACCCACAGACACATCCCAGGTTGCTTAATATGGATCAGATGGGGAAAAGGGTTTGGATTTGTACCTTGGAGCAGTCAAGCCATGGCACATAGCAACATGCCTGTGCAGAGGATGAACTTGACACTTCTGAGTTAGTAGGCTGAGCACTAAATGGAAAACAGAGGCTGGGGAAAGGCCTTTTTTCCTCCTCTGGTTTTGTGGGGAAGAAAACTAAAATTTTGTTGAAAAGCAGTTTTGTGCCTGCAAACAGGATTTATTTTTAGAAGATTTTATAAGATTTATTTTCAATTTCATCCAGATGTTTATTTATAAAATAATTTAAGACATATCCAAACAGACATCAAAGAAACCTTTTGGGAGCAGCACTGTCAGTAGCAAAGGGTTTTAATGATCCACGAGTCGAGTGTATGGGTTTGAGGAGAGTCAGAGTGCCTTGGGGGAGCACGTGCATGGATTCAATTAGGGACCCATTCCGAGGTCACTCAGACACGACAGGAAAGGTGACTCCTTTGGGAGTAAGCTGCCAACTATTCCACACAGTGTGATGTGGGGAACTGTAGAGCATACACGCTCTCCCAAGGACAGTACCAGGAGAACTTCTGTCTTAGAGAGTGCCACACAAGACATCCTCCACGGCAACTGCCTTGGATCATTTCCAAGCCCTGGAGAAGGTGTATGTCCTGGGCAGAGCCCACAAGGCACAGCTGCTGCCCCACGAGGATGAGTACTTGCTGCTGCCAGGGACCCATGCCAACATGAAGCCAGGGCTGTATCCTGCTGGTGGGAGCTGAAAGGGGACAGATACTCCCAAGCCTTTCCATCATTTCCTTAATTACCTTTCATGTAACACAAAAATTCTACCTGTCCTCACAGGAGGTGACATCTACTGCTGTGCACCAACCTGAAGATACATGGACAAGTCCTATTATCGCACTGCAAATTTAGTGGGACAAGCACTGATGTGTTACCTGAGCACCTATTCAGGTCACATCTACTTGAAAATGTGATTTGCTTGGGTTTTGTTTTGTTTGGTTTTTTTCCTTTTCTCCTTTTAAATGTTTATTTACAATGTTTAAACTTTGCTCCTTTCTGAAATCGGTTTTCATCCATTCTATTTTTGTATCTCAGTGGTTCAGGTAAATCAACATATATTAAGTCTTAGTTGCACAAGGTTGCACTCCAGCTTGACAACATACAATTAAGTAGATCCTTTATCAAATCTGTGCAAATTTGCTCATATGTGTCTCTTTCCTTGACATCAAATTGACTGAGTTAAAAGGTGCATGCTGGTGTTGGAGTCAGAGGCTTCCATTCAGATTTGTGCCTCTGCAATTAGGACTTTGGTTTTTGATGAAAAGTCACAGCTCAGCATTTAAGACTTAGTCCTCCAGTGCTGTGTCCCGTGGTGTGGAGTAGGCATGATACAGGAATGGACGAGATTCCTCACTGATGGGATCTTGTTTTCTGTGGGTGGGAGGCGGGAAGAGGCGGCATCGCTTTAAAGGGAAACAAGGGACATCCCAAGCTGGAGCAGAACTCCTCAGCAGCTCTGGGCTTTCCTCTGAACATCTGCATCCTCCAGGGCAGTTCCAGGCAGCATGGGATGGCATGGACAAAGTGGCAGCTTCCAGGACATACTTCTGCCAGGGCACCAGGACATCCCCTGCACCACGTCCTCAGGAGCATAGCCAAGGAGCTGGCATCTGCTGGCTCATCTTAGCTTCATGGTGCTGCAGGAGCATGGCCAAGCTGGCTGGGTCCTCACAAATAACCTTCTCCTGCCTGGCTGGCCCTGAACTTGTGGGGGGAAAAACACAGTTTGGAAGAACTTACCGCTTTTGAAATGGGGCTGCTGGCAGGCCTGGGCACTGCAGTGCTGAGAGCAGCAGCAGGAAGTGTGGTTGCATGTGAAAACAAGCAGATTTGAAACAGTATTCACTCCGAGGGATTATACAAATAATACCCCAGTGACAATGGAGCTATTTACTCACTTGACAGTATGAAGAAAGCATCTCCTTTTATCTACTTACGGTGGTTAGTGGGTTCATCTCTCTTACAGCCTCTATTGCTACTTGCTGCTTCCCTTGATGCTTCTCTCTGGTAGTTTTGTTCCAGCTTTCTTTAAAAAACTGTTTATTTGAAGAGGGTGTGGGCTTTGTGCCACAGAAGGGCAGCTGCAGAGATGCACAGAGAGCAGCCCTACAGATGCCTGAGCCTGTGCACATTGGCTGCACAGTGAGCAAGGAAAGCTCACTCAGTCAGCCCACACTGCACGAAGATAAACATCCCATCTCAAATTTGTAATATGGAGAGAGCTGGGAGTATCTTCCCATTAACAGTTGTCTGTCCCCTGCTCTGGTGTCTGGGATGACCATGCCAGCTATGACGTTTACTCAGAAGGTTTCTGAAGTAGCTTCCTCTACAGTGAAAGAAATGGCATTGTCAAGGCCAAGCACCCATGTCCTCAGCATATGGAGCACGGGCTGGAATGTCTGAGCACATGGTAGGGATGGGACTGAGGTGCAAGGCTGTGGCTGAACAGTACGGACAACAACTTGGGTCCCTGCAAGTGGTGCTTCCTTCATCTGCAGTGCAGACCCATACCCCTCCCCTGCTCTGCCAGGCTCAGCCAGCTGCAGGTCACTCAAGAGGGTTGCCTGGGTGCAGGACGCTGTCCCAGGGCTGAAGCATGACTGGCAGTGGGGGGAATGATAGCACTGCAAACCTTCCTGTGACATGTGACAGCAAAACTGGAGGGAATCTTCCTCAAAGGGCTGAAGTGTCCAGGACAAAGGCTTCCTCATACTTTCAGGAGATATTTTTGCTTCTTTTGTTTGCAAGTCTATACCTGTCCATCCCCTCCCTGTAAGTGTATTGCCTGTGGTACCTCACCAAGGCAGGTTTGGTTGTACAAGCAATCACAGCAACAGATTAGGCTTCAAAATCCACACTTGGGGGATGACTGCACAGTACACAGTTCTGCCACAAGCACCCTACAACAGTTTTTAGGGAGGGGCTATCAGATCATTCACAGCATCAGAGCTGCAAACAAACCTAGAAAAAGCCTCCCGACTGGAGCACCTCCCTCTCTTCAGGGGAGGTATGCGGTAGACAGGTCTGGAAACTCTTATATTGAGTGGTAAAATCTATCCCATCATCTTTACAAAACACAGACATTACTGAAGCGTGCAGACACTGGCCATATCTCTCCAGTTCAAAGGTTCACCCCAGGCAAATACTCCTGCCCACTGACCAGCTGGTGTGCCTGGTTTGCATCTCTGCTCCCTGGACTACACCATCCCATTCACAGACAAAGAGCTAGTTCAGTGTCCATGCAGCTCAGATGGGACCTGCAGCCAGGAAGACTTTATGAGATGATCCACTGCAATGCCAATTCAAAGCCAACAAATCAGTCGTAAGGCAACAGAAACCTTGGCCACTACAGGTCTGCGTAATATGAGTAGTATTTATTACACTAAATTTAAACCATCTAAAAACTAAAGATCAAGGCTAGACTAGTAATTTTGGATTCTTCTCTAGACAATTTGTGGCTACCTTCAGAGAGAAGCTTAAGTAGGCTCTGTGACATGGAGGCTGAATTGTCCTCCCAGAGTGCCTTTCTCCATTGCCCAGAATGAGACCCTAAAAAGTCTTAGAAATTTTACACCAAACTTCTAATTTTCAAATAGTCAAAGGTAGATAAAATGAGTTCCATTGACTTTCAATGGAACCCAATGAAACATGAAACATTCAACCATGCATTCACTGACTACCTCATCATGCAGGTAATTTTGTCTGTCTGAGGTTAGACAACCTCTTTGCAAATGACTTTCTTCTGAAATTATCTCCCAATATCTTAAAAGTCTACTTCTAGAGCTTTTTTTATACTTTATTGTTGATTTGTAATTAATGATAAAGGAAAAACAGAAATGGCTAGAAGCACCAAAATTAAAAAGGGAGCACATTATGGTTATTCCACCAAACTTACAAGAAACCAAGGCAGATTTTGCTGATGTGTCTTCTTGTCCTTCTGCACTGCTGAAAAGATTCACTGAGTGTTCTCTGAAAAGTAATGACCTTCTTTCACCCACTCTCTGAGTTAGAGTTCTGGAGTCAGTTATAAGTTGTATTGGGGAGCTGTAAACACAAAGAAGTGCTGCTTTTTCAGCTACTAGAGAAAAAAAAAAATGGGTCTTATGACTTCCTGCTAATAGAAAGGAACATGTGTTTTCTATCTGTTGATAAAGAACCCAGTGATACCAAGCCTTGCTGGAGGAACATCTGTGTTTTTTAATGGACACTTAAAACCTTCTCTTCATGACCCGAGATTCATTTCACATCTAAGAGGTAATTCCACCAGTCTGCAGATAATTTTTCTGTGGCTCACTAAGTATTTGGTATGTATTTTTCAATTCCAAAAGACAGATCAAGAAATGAAAAATTTTTGCTCTCCAATCCACTCTTCAACTACCCATGAGTAGTTAGGGGAGCAGTGGGTATGGAGGAGGAAAGAGGTGAGCTGCTGAGCATCATGGAGACATGGAGCAGCAAATCGAGAATCCTCACAGAGCTGAGCTGAAAAAACATTAGTAAAAGGGAATGAAAGACTAGGACCCTGCCTGGATAGAGAGAGAAGAAAATCTCCATCCTAAATTATGGGGTAACTTGTCAAGTAGAGAAAAGGAGCTGAGACCCCTTCCTGTTCTTGCACACATCCAGAACTTCCCTGCTAAAGATAATTGGAGATGGCTCCTGGAGAAGAGGACGGTATATTTTGAAGTTCAGTAAGTGTTTGGACAACGCTCTCAGGCACATGGTATAATTCTTGGGGTTGTTCTCTGCAGGACCAGGATTTGAAACTGGTGATCCTTATGGTCCCCTTCCTATTCAGGGTATTCTATGATTCCACGATATCTAGAAGAGTGAAGCTCAAAGGAACGTGAATAGATTTGTATGCTTGGCAGTAATTTAAGTTGGATACATGACTGGGATTGTGTTTCTGGGACAAGAAATGCAAACTGATATCAGAAATCCTTTCTCCAAATGGGAGTGACTGACCAGAAGTAGTGATATGATGAGGACATGACTAATAATATGAGATGGGCCCAAACCACAAGTTTTAGGCCTGAATTCAGATCTGGATCTAAGTGCAGTGGCAAGAAGAGCCAGCTCATAATAGGGCAGGACTGGACTGTGAAGGCTGGATACAAATGAGGTCTTCTACATTTCAGCCCAGAGATTTGGGATTGGCTTCTCCTCTTTCTACTGAAAGTGACATTTATTAAAATAAATGGTGTTTGAATCTCCAAAAGTTTGAGGCTGAAATTTGTTCCCACTACTGGTATGTTTACCTTCAACTAAACTGAATACCTGAACTTGAAGCACAGCTCAACGATCCCACAGGAAAAGAAAACTTTTAGTAAGAAGCAGAAATATGCAGGAAACACAGCTTTGACAACAACAGGCTCTCTCATGATGAATCTTATCCAAAACCTCAGTATACAGAGGCAAGTGAGTAAGGGCAGATACTCTTTCAAAGTTCACTTCAGGGTCAGCTTAAAATGGTGAAAGGTTGGAGGAAGAGACACCCCATTTTAGCTAAAAATTTTATTCTTTGATACCTACTTTATATATTTTTAGCATCAGATACAGGAAAAACATCCCCTATGACTGCTTCCATATATAGAGTTACAGGTCATTATGTGGAGGAGAGAAGCTGCTAGCCTTCAGCAGTCTTCCAGCATCCATGCTGCAGTGGTGAATGAATTAGGTGGTCTCTTTCTGTGACTCTTTAACCCTGAGAGGCAGGTTGTCATGAAAGTACAGGAGACATTCTTCACTTAAATAGCTGATACAGTTTTAATTAAGGAGAGGTCCATACAGAGGCATTTCAACCAAGATCTGAGCCCTTCTGGAAGCTCAAAGAAATTGGATAATCTGGAATTTGACTTTGCAAGCAACTGCCTATGTTTCATTGAGTATCTATAGGAAATGGCTGCCTTCTGCATAACCAGGCAGATATTCATTTCATTGTGCATTATTTTTATTGCCAATTCCATAGCTTTTGATTGCACAACGCAAAAGTGATAACAACACTGCAGGGCAGCAGGATGACTCATTAGGCATTACTGCTTGCTGTTAGCAAAGCCTTTTCTATTTACCTAGGTGCTTATGTGGCCTTCATCTCCATGGTGTTTGAGTGCTTCCCAAACAAATAAAACTCTGTCTCTGCCCCTGCTCCCTCTGCAGTCCCAGCTGCAGTTTTTAGGCTCCCACACAGCAGTGTGGTGAGATATGGGGTGACCTGGGAACCATTGCTGTGTCCCAGGGTGCTGAGACCTGTATGTCCTGCCCCTACTAGACATTTGCCAGCTGTGAGATGGAGACTGTGAGTACAGTCCCCCAGCAGAGAGGTAAACAGAGAATTCACATGGTGCCTGTTGGTGGCACTCACAAACATAAATAGCCTGTCTCCTTACATTATTTTTTTTAGACTAATAAACCTGATGTGCTCAGAAAAAAATCTTCCCTTGGATTTCCTTTGATTTTACAAAGGGGAAGAGCCAAATTTAGCTCCTGACTCACTGGATGTTAGGTATGCCTTGCACCTCATCCCAAGGCAACAGTAGAGAAAACTGCATTTTCAGCTTTGTTCTGCATGGGGATGTTCCTGGAACATGAGTCTGCAAGGAAGAATGAGGGTGGTAGCAAATGGGATTACCCCCACCTTGTCCCTTGGGAACTGGCAGGAAACAGCTGCCTGCTGGCTGCTGAAAATAGGGACAAGTTCTCTGGGGACAGCCTCTCAAAGATGTGCATGTTTGCCACCATCCCCTTGGGATGCTGGAGGTGATTAGTGCCACCAATCTACAGGCAAAGGAGAGGACAGTTTCTTTCCCAAGCGAAGATCATGTCCGGGTGCTCATCCCTTGGCCCTTATTTTATAAAATCAACACTAAACCTAAGCTGTGGTTTTCAGGCAGTTTGGAGCAGTGAATTTAAGTCCCCACTGCAGTCATGTCCAAGCACACGCTATTGTAGCTGGGCCTGAACCAGGAAATGTTGGCACAGAAGCCGATCTGTCATTGTGTAATTAAGGCAGGCCAGTGTTGAGGACTGATCCAACCCTGAGCTGTCCTACAACCCTGTGCATTTGGTGCAGGGCTGAGTTCAGGCATTGCAGGGACCATCCTAAATCTGCAATATAATCTTCCCAAAAGGCCAGATCATCCAGATAACGCCCATCTCTGACGAAATGATGGCTCAAAATTCTGATTTGGACAGCATAGGACCTGCTTTGTCTCCTCAGTCTTCTTCAGATCTGTATGCAGGAATTGTGACAGTGCCAGGATGTGACCCATAGTGGTCCTTCGCCCTTTTCAGTTTAAAGCCATTACCCCTTGTCCTATCACTACATACCCTTGTCAAAAGGTGGCAAGATCTTCATAGCCATGTGGCAAGCATTAATAGCTTGAAGTTTCTCACCAAATTTTATGCCTCCCATGTATCTTCCCTTGAATAGCACAGGGCAAGAGTTGTGTCTGTCCATGTAATATTTGGCTCTGCAATGGAGCCATCTCATGAGGGTAGTCTTAGCATGAGGTTCCATTTTAGTCCTTGCAGAGGAGAGCGGGCAGCGAGAGTTAGTAATGCCAGCTCTGCAGGACCCCACAGACCTGCACAAGGACTGATGTCACCCAATCCTGCTGCTGANCCTGACACAGAATGAGTAATAATGTTAGGCAACACAGAATGGACCATAAAACACTGCTATATGCAATAGCTATTATCCTGTGCTAATCTTCATATCACATTATTTCCTCAAATAATCAAAATATTGTGCCAAGAGCCCCCTTATTCTTGCTCATTATTTCTCAGACTGGCTTCCTTCACAAGGAATAGGGCTTGCACTAACAATGCCCTCGGGGTTCACAAGCGAAGCAGCACTCAGCATACCCAGAACAGAGGAAGTCTTTTCTTGGTCCATTTCTTCAGTTGTCTGTGTTTTTTCCTTCATGCAATTACAATGTAGTAGGAGAGATTTTCATGGAATAGAATAAAGAAATCCCTTATCATTACCAGTCTTTCAGGCACTGACCATTCTTCTGGTTTGTCCCCATCACATGTTTATTCCCCCTGTTCTCACTTCTCATCAGTCGGGTTCTTATGTTTTCATCTCTTTCGGTGCAGTCTCTGCTCTGACACTGTACAGCGTGTTCCTGCTGAGAACTATCAGCTCTGACTTTCTACAAATAAAAAACCTTCTTGTCATTATTTTGTCACACTTTCAGCTTCTTCTAAATAACTAATTCACAACAATAAACCTCTTGGTTGCCATTACAGGCTGGCTGCCAAGCAGTTTAGATGTAATCTTGTGTTATGTTGTTTTTATAAAGGTTTCCCAAAATCCAGTGTGCATAGACTTGGAGTTTGTGACTTAAAGTAAAACATTTACTTAATTTTATATTCAAAATTTTACTATCCAGAGCTGGAAATGTGAACGTAATGATTTGAGGCTCCTATGCCAGCACAAACAAACTTCTCATGGAGCTCATACACAAACTCAAATGTCCTTTGTCTACATGAAGTAAGTTAAAATAAATAAGATCATCTAGTTCCTAGCATCTCCCCATCTACCCATGCATGTTCCCTACTCTTTGGCCTTACATTACAATTCCTGGCACAGGATCTGGGTGGGGTGGTTGGGTGATTTTTACAGCACCTAGGACAACAGGAGGGGAAAGTAAACATGAATGAAGTGGCCATTTGAGACCATGATGGGCATGTGCGTCTTCCCTGTGGCGTGTGTCAGGGCAAATTTCTGACATGCAGACAACAATCTGGGTGTCGATCAGATGTGAGGGCCAGGCATAACACGATAAGGTAGAGGGAGGAGGAGAGCCCAGGGTAGGAGCTGAGCAGCTTCTGTCTGGGTTGAAGGAGCTAAAATGGTTTTGAGCAATGCCAGCAGCAGAATGCAAAC
>WAAG01068085.1:78404-131937 GCA_013390105.1 Tichodroma muraria
TGGAGCTCATACACAAACTCAAATGTCCTTTGTCTACATGAAGTAAGTTAAAATAAATAAGATCATCTAGTTCCTAGCATCTCCCCATCTACCCATGCATGTTCCCTACTCTTTGGCCTTACATTACAATTCCTGGCACAGGATCTGGGTGGGGTGGTTGGGTGATTTTTACAGCACCTAGGACAACAGGAGGGGAAAGTAAACATGAATGAAGTGGCCATTTGAGACCATGATGGGCAAGTGCGTCTTCCCTGTGGCGTGTGTCAGGGCAAATTTCTGACATGCAGACAACAATCTGGGTGTCGATCAGATGTGAGGGCCAGGCATAACACGATAAGGTAGAGGGAGGAGGAGAGCCCAGGGTAGGAGCTGAGCAGCTTCTGTCTGGGTTGAAGGAGCTAAAATGGTTTTGAGCAATGCCAGCAGCAGAATGCAAACCGTTCTTTGGAAAGCACTTGCTTGAAGTGGCCTCAGAAGGTAAAAAACATCCCTTGTGTTTTCCTACACCCCTGTTTATGGCTTCCATCAGAACACTGTCCCATCAATGAAGAAACAATGGTTCTAACAAGATTTTTCTTCCACTTGTGTACTCACCAATTTATTGACTCATGCCTGTTCCATCCATCTAACGACAACTCCATAGGTCTTTGCAGATTCCATGCAATAAATGTGTCAGCCATTAACTTTCCCTCCTGTTGGGCTCTTGAGAAGATAAAAATCCCCACTTTCTGCAGTAAATTTCTGCTATAAATCCACAGATGTAATTGCTCACAATCTAATTTCTGGCTCCTGGGCCTACATTCATCCTTGTCCAACTATTCCTCTTGACTGAGTTGATTAGATTATAGACAAGGGCAGGCGCTCTAAATGCAAGGTCATGTAGCTTAAATTAAATCTAAAGGAGCTGCAGTAACATATATATGATAGAACTTCGACTTCTTTATTATTAAAGAGGTGGGGACAAGGAGCTCAGCTGGCTCCACTTTGGTATCATTTGGCTTTGAGAAGGGTAAGGTGTCTTGGTCCTCCATTGGAAACCTGTAGGGACCTGGTTCATGCTATGGTTGCTCCCACAAGTCAGGTTTCTGGGGCCACTTGGTGTTACCACAGGTACTGTGTAACCCATGGGTGACATGCTGTCCCTAGCACTGCCGTTGAACAGCCAAGGAGAAGGAAAGGGAATGACTGAGGAGCAGGCAGTAGTGCTGCCCTCTCTAAGCCACACTGCCACTCATACGAAGCCATGTCTGGGCTGCCAGGTGCAGTATTGCGTAGGGCATCACACTGGGTGCAGAACAGGTAAACTTGGACCAAAATCCAGAGGTTTCTTTCATACACTGAGATCCTTGCCTACTGCAAGACAGGTTTAAACCTGTTATGTTTTAAAAGGCTTGTTAGCCTGGTGTACCATGCAGTTATCTTATGCTACAGACAAAGCAGCTTGCAATTTTCTGGCTATTGTCGTTCATTTTTTTCCATTTAGAACAAACGGATGATGGAGTTACACAATGTGACACACGCTGCTTATTTACCAGGAACAAAAGAGGCCCCTATTTCCCAATGCACAGAAGAAACTGAACAAGCTTCTGTTTCCAGCCTTGGTCTGGCCAGCCATCAGCCCAGAAGTGCTTTCTCAAGAGTGCTTCTCTAGCTCCTCTTCACTGCCTAGTTTAGTCCTCCTCACTGGTGTTTCTGTTTCTTCTCACCCCTCTGCATCTAGCTTTATCCAACCAATGATTTTCACTTGGAGCCAAACAATATTGTCCCTGTTAACAAAAACTAGAAGGGAAAAGCTGAGATTCATGGGAATTAGAATGAGAATGAAGTGATTTGGCAGAACTAGAACAGGGCTTCAGCTGAAAAGCCGACCTGACAAAGCCAGGGGAACAGGGCAAGAATGGTATGGAAAGGGTAGCTAAGCTGCATTTTTCTAATCTGAACTAGACAAAGAGCCAGGAGAAACAGCTCCTCAAGCAGAATGAATTCTGAATGCTCAGGCATTTCTTAAATGTCCTGTCATCAGCTTACAGCTCGAAACCAGAACTTTCTGAGTATTTAACTAGAAGCAACTAAAATTCTAGAGCTGGATGTGAAATTCTGCTTCCAGGTAAGAACTCAGGCAGAATTAGAGCCAGCCTGCTGCATAAGGAGTAGAATAAGAGCTGTAACAGCTTTGTTACTAAAATAAACTGCATTAATGCTGGAGCCCTGCAGCCTTGCCAGGTACCCTGGCTCAGCCCTCGCCCCAAAACAGCCTGTTTTGGACAGCTATTGCCACTATTCAACTGCACAGAGCGACTTGACCACCAGCCAGGGTGGGGTGATTCAGCAAGTTAACAAAAGCTACCTGACACTTAAGTCCTGGGAAGAAGCCAGGACCCTCTCTTTCTGAATCGAGCTCTTCCTCCAAGAGAACAAGTGCAGAGAAAGCTGCATGGCCTTTTACAGATTGGGAAAGTGGTGAGCCGTAGCAGACAGGCTGGAGCTAAAAGCTGAGGCTCCTCTCTCAAGAATTTGAGCTGAAGCAGAAAACATTGAAGTGTGGGATAAGGGATGCTGCAGCAGGGCCCTGAGGAGTTAGGGGCACTGGTCTCCCTTGGCAGAAGTTCCAGTGTCTCACTAGAGCTGTTTGTGGGGAGTCAGAGCAATGCCAGGCATCAAGGCAGTGCCCTGGTGTTTCACCAGCCACCTGGGCCTGTACAAGTCCAGCAGGTACAGATGTTCTGGTACAAATGCTGGAGTGATGCTCTTCAAAGCAGAAAGGAGAAGGGCAAACAGGGAGTATGAGGTACGGAGGAAAACATCAAAGTCAAGAGACAGAGAAATGAAAAAACAAAAGAATTGAGGAAGAGTGGAAAAGAGCTGACACACACAGAAACAAAGGAAACATGATATGAAAACTAACAAAAGAGGGAAAACCTGCCTTACAGGTTGGAAGGGTGCCTTTTCTTCCCTTTCACCTGCATGTGTCTTTTGACTACCATTGTTGGTCAAGATCAAGATTATAAAGACACAAAGTTTGCAGAGGAACATGTCTGGGTTTTTGTTCAAAGTCCACTCAGTCAGATCAGCAAAAATCCTGATCAATAGCTGTAAGTTCATTTGATCCAGATGTAAAGGTCAGCCTGAATCAGAGCCCAGGTCAATCAAAGGACACAGCACAACACACTGCCAAAAGGAACATAGTCATCCCAGGTGACTCATGCACAAGGTGGCTTTTTAATATTATTTTTATTATTACTTTTGTTATTATTATTATTATTGTTATTATTAATACCCTTTATGGGTTAAGACACACATTCTGTCTTGGGAACAGCTGGTGACTGCTGATACATTGTTTAATGCCATGTCCCCACTACATCATCATGCCAGCTCCAGCCCAGCCAGCTCAACTCCCACCCCACACATGCAACTTCACCCAGCATCAAAGTTCTTCCCTTAGACACACTCTTTATGCCTGTGGAGATAGGCCCTGAATGGTCGCATTCATTTTTCAGGAATGTTCAACGTTCATCCAAAATATGCAGTTTATCACATACCAAACCCATCCGTGTGACTGCTGGGAGCATTTGTTAGCAGGAGTTTGACTCCTGGCATACGTGTGAGCAGAGTATGGCAGAGATGACTCTGCTTAGGACACCCTGGTGAATCTTTATGTCCACATAACTCTCTGATGAGGGCTCTGTGCATGGAGAAAACTTCCACGGGATTGCAGGATGAGAAGTGTGAGTGTAAGGACCAGCAGAACTCCATAGAGCTGGGCTGGACAAGGTCCTGGAGAGCTCGTGTGGAAGCCCAGCTGAGTCCCAGAAGTCAGGGGCCAAGGGAAGGTTTGTGGCCCCCAGGAGGGGCACAGGGACGGGTTTTGCCAGAGCAGATACTGTTGGGCTAAGGACGCGGTAGGCACAGGAGGTGACTGTCAACCTCCAGGAAGGGGTGATGGTTTGGGTGTGAAGAACAAGAGCAGAGATTGTACTCTACAGCAAACAAGCAAAAAAACCTAGATGTGAAGAGAGTCAGTACAGCTGTAAATGCTCTGCTGTGCAACAGATGCATGGAGAAAGTCTAAACAACCTGGTGGGAAGGGGCTGAAGTCCCAGTCCCACACAAGGGGTACAGTTAGGGACTGTGCTTCTGAACCCTTGCTCACAGGATGTGAAAAGAAAACTTGGCACCACCAGAGGAGAGGGAACCTGCAACAGCCTGGAACAAAACCTCTGTATTTGCAGTACAAGGAGTAACTGGAAGTGTGACCACCTAAACTGAGGAAAACAAGGCAGAGCCAATGGAGGGATACAGGGGGTTTGTTGCCACTTGTTTTTTTCCCCACAAAGAGCGTAGACATGCTTCCTACCCACTAAACACCTGGGGGCCATGCACCAAAGGACTGAGCCCCTCATGTTCTCTGCGTGCCATGCAGGCTGTGTGTGCCTGTGGGGCTCTGGGTCATCCCCAGCCTCACCCCATCAGCCCCCGCCAGTGGTCTGCCACAGGCACCCAGAGAATGCAGCACCTACAAGCTGCTAAAATGCAGTTCTTCTCCAGACTCTTCCCTGCTGGGATTGTCCTGATGAAAACAGCCTCGGAAACGTTCCTGTTTGCAGCTTGAAACCCTTGATCATCTGCAAAACAAGGTGAATTTGCTCTCTCATGCAAAACTGTACCCTTCATGTGGCAGGTCCTCCTCCTTCTGTCGCCCCCCCGGCACTCACCCATCTTAATTCAGGTTAAGGCTGGTGGGAAATGACAAATCCTTTCCACATTAATCTTAACACTGGCTTGAGTTTGTTGAGAAACGGTGGTGATTTATGGGGGATTAGCAGATCAGAGTTGAGGAATGTAAAGAGGTTTAGGCTAACTAAGTGGAACGCTTAGAGCTGGGTCACAGAGAATTTGATGCAGGCTTAGGCCTCTTAAATGGTGTGCAATAAAAAGTAGAAGAGGGAAGCATGCATTTCCAATGCTCCTTGTAGCATGGGAAGTTGTTTTCCTGTGTTACAATCTGGAGAAAAAGTTTGGCAGCCTCCTGTGTATTGCAATATTGCAGGTTCCTGGTTCCTAAAGGCTAGCATAAACAAAACACTAAAGTTAAAGCTGCCTCTCTTTTATTGGCTTTTTTCTTTTTTTTTGTGTGTGTGTGTGTGTGTGTGTATTTTTATTGCTTGCAATTATACTCTCCCAGCAAATGGGAGGCTAGTATGGTAGAAAAGATAGTAAAAGCAGAAGGCAACCAGTCTCTATGAGATTTTAAAGGCAATGCAGTCAAAAAAGGGTTAATAGGTCTTTTCTGTGGGATAAGAAATTGGGGGGGAAAAAAAGAACAAATAGGAAAAGTATCCTTTTTTTGAGTTAGGATGGGTAAAGTGAGCAACAACCACCTTGTGCCTTGCTTTGATTTTTTTCTCCTTTGCTTTGTGGTTCTTGAAATTTTTACAGAGCACTGCATTGTGAGTGAGCGCATGACACATCCTGAAGCTTAGAGCTTAATTTCAAATCCCCAGGCTCTTAAACCAGCAGCTCCTCGCTGAGCTGTCAACAGCTGCTTTCTGCTTTTGGCCCGGCCCAAAACTTCCAGGCACATCGCTGGCCCTGTCCATCGCCTGCACATCCCATCCTGCACAGAAGCAAAGTCCTGGCCTATCCCTGCACGGGACAGGAGAGAACAAGTGGTGAATATCAGACAGGCAATCAAATGCTGAGGTTCAGCAGGCCAGGTGAATAATTGCAAATAGGCCAGCTCGAGTAAAATTATTTGGAATGACGCAAGTTGGTGGAAAATAATATTCTTGTTAGAAGCCCTGACAAAGCCAGTGGTCTCACTGCAATTACTCATGGGAATTATATTACGCAAAACAAGACCCTGATTATTGCAAAACATTTATATATTTTTCTTCCCTGTATTAAAATAATCTATTTATCCAACTAGAGATGAATATTTTTATGTGTTTTGCAATAAAACTTCAGAGCACTCTCAGGCAGCTCTCTTCCTGAATTACCTTCTTTATTTTTTTGTAAAGCCAAAATTTCCTTTAATTTCGCCAACTGTAAGACAAGAAGAAGAGCAATTAAATTTAACCGTATAAGCTTTTTAATGTGGTTTTAGGGGATTCTTTAATGTTCATATGTTAGCAGATAAGCCATGCATCCACCTATTCATTTAATTACAGGCCTAGTACCTCCAGTCACTGTGTTTTTTAATTTAATGTGCTGCCCAGTTAGAATCTGAAGAAACCTTTGCCATAACATGCCTACCACCTGCAACTTCTGCCATCTTCACCATAAGGTTCTAAAATGAGCAGTCCTTTACCACTGTGAGACACTTTGAGAAGGTTTGTTTTAGAGCACATCATCCTTCATCCTAATCTAGAGAGCAAGAAATAACAATTTTTATTCTGAACTCCAAGAAGAGAGAGATACAGAGAGTTAAACAATTACCTTTCACCTCCACTAAATGCAATTGGTACTTTCAAAAGTGACCACTGATTCTCACTTGACTTTGCTTCCAGGTACACAACTCAAGACAGTTTGAGAGGACCTATTTCTCGAGACTGGGGTGGGAACAGGGAGCTCTGAACTTCTCAGCCTGGACACCTTACTGATTCACACTCATCTGAAAACTGAAGTAGACCCAAGATAGACATGGAAGAGCCAAGCAATGAAACCCATCTTTCTGAAGGAAGCCCTTCCTGCCTAACCAGGCAGGGCAACACTTCTCATTCCAGCCCTTTGGATCATTAATTGCGAATAATTCAGTCAAACTTTACTGGCTACAATATATGTGTGCTTGCATAATAATCTTTAAATTACCATGGACTTTGACTGAGCAAGGCTTCCATAAGTGGACATTAGAAAAAGCTTGAGCTCAGTGTAATGGGGTGAGACATTCACCAGCTAGATGTGAAGGTTAGTGGCTGCAGCACAGCCAGAATACTAAAAAAGAAACAGATTTAATTAACATGTGGCTCTTGTGCTCACTTATTGGGTCACTGCCGGCAAGGTCAGGGATCGCTCATCTGACCCCAAAGAGGGCAAACACAACTCATTAAAATGTATTTCACTTTGCAAAAAAAAAATAATTATATTAACACAAGTCATTAAAAACTGATAGGGCTTGAATGCAGTGCCTTAAAGAAGCTGATGAATGCTCATCTGTGATACACCGTACAGAAAACAGCATGTCCACCACACAACGGGAATTTCTGTCATTTGACAGCAGTGTCAGTAGAACTGCGGCAAGGATGAGAAACTGGCCTCTGGCTCCTCGGCTGCTGAAGACCACCACCATGCTGAAGCAGGTACTGAAAGCCTTTTTTTTCCCCTCTGCCTCATCAACTCCCGGAGCTCAAACGCAAAACTGACTTAACACGAAATCCATCTGGGGAAATCCATATGGCTTAGTGCTTCAATCCAGAGTCTACACTGCCAGTGACACCTGTATAAACCTCAAAGTGGGCGTCACTGAAGCTTATGCTTGGCCTTTTGGGACAAAGAGCTGTGCAGGAAGGATTAAGCACAGAACTGGATCAGGCAAACAGTAATGTAAACCTCAGTTTGGCCATAGAGTGGATGGGGTGGGAAGTGCTGCAAGTGGTATGATACGTCTTTGTAACAAACTGCAGCTGGTGTCACTGCTGGAACATGCAGAAGGGCTTGGAGGATGGACACTCCTACTCTTGGCGTGCCATGCTCCAACCAGAAACCACCTTGTCCTGGGATCTGGACTGGGGGAGAAGTAAGACCTTCATAATATTTGGGCGTGGCCTTCAGGGCACAGCAGCCCAGACTAGTAAAAGAGGCACTTTGCACTAGGAAAGGTGAATGGTAATGATACAGTGAACACAGGGAGAGCAGTCCCAGCCCTGGACCTGCTGCAAATGATATCACCTCACTGGATGTGTTCCCCCCAAAAAGCTCGTTTGAACACATGGAACCAGGACAGAGCCAGCAGGAGACAAAGCCTAGTACCCTCTCACATGGGTTAAGTTTCCATGAGCCAGAAACACTTTCAGTCCTTTCCTACCACTCTGCACACCAGGTTGTCGTATATTCTTTTCTCATCCAGGCTGTGAAAGGTACAATGCTAACACATTCCTACAGAGATAATTTTCAGGCACATCTAAGCCAAAAGTCATCCTTCACGGATATTCAGAAGCTCAACACCTATGGACAACTTATGCAAGGTCCCTTGGGGAATATGTGGCAAGACACAGATGGGGACTTTGACCAGTACCAGCCAAGCCCTAATTTTGTAATGACCAGTCAAATTACTGCCCTCCACACTGACTCTCAGCTAACAGATATAACTGTTGAGAGTCTTAATTAATCAATATCTGTTAAGACTCTTAGGTGGAAATTTGTCCAGATGTAGATAGTCCCAAATCAATCCCATACTTACTCATCAGGGCAAACACTATGGCAAGATGAATGTGTTTGCACTGCACTTAGTGACTAGAGCCCAAGCTCCAACTTGGGATCAGGGTCCTATGGAAGTATGAACACAGAAGATTAATGATTACCAGGAGAGGAGTCCTTGAAAGGCTCCATCTCTCACAGCAGAGGTTTTTGACAATCAGTGACTCAATGTTTTGTCTTTCATAACCATAATGATTCACAGCCCCAGGATGGAGAATGAGTGCAATACAGTGAGTACTATTGTTCCAGAGCCCATCAAAATAAGCAAGGTCATTTTCAGCGTTTAAAAGAAAATGACAAGCTGCTGGATTAATGTGTAGTGGGGGAGAAAATGCACAGAAAAAAATAAGAAGAGGGATGAGCAAATTTTCAGATAACAAAGTTCATAGGCATTTGCAAACTCAAATTTTATAACCACAAGCAAGATAGATCAGAAGCCTGACGTGGATACCATTTGCTCTGCAGTAAATCAAGATTAACACCATGTGGATTTATAATGGGGTAAGTCTGGCACACAAGAGAAGGATCAGGCTTTGAGCACCAAGTGCATCTGGGTACCTCCTGCATTGCCTGACACTGAGGCATGAGAGAGACAGCGCCTCACCACTGCGCTGCCATACAACTTAGGGACACATCTTAGGATAAGTAAATTATCTCTGAACAAGTAGGAAGGATGACTTGGACACAGGAGATAGCTAGAAGCTGTAATAATCCCTGGGTTACGTCCCAAATGATGTGCTGCTCCTCAAATCAGATGTCAGGGTTAGAGGTTGAGATGGCTGATGCAATGCAGTCTTGAATTAGTAAGGTGGAGCTTACATAGCTGGAGTGCTATGCTGATTTCTGATCAAGGTGGACTGTGATTTTTTATGTGTTCCAAAAACAGAAACCCACTTAGCTAAGGGGTCTTGTTTCTCGGAATTGCTGGGTGTCTGCCAGAAGGTCACTGGGTACTCAGTACACCTGAAAATCAGACCATCCAAATGATGCCATCAGGAAGAAGAGCCTCTTTAGCGGACTGATTCTGTGGTCTTGTCTGATGCACAAGATTTCTGAAGATAGCTCCCACAAGAATGAGATTTATGCATGGATGTTACACATGAGTCTCATCCCTCTCTTTCACAGAGTTCCAGCACACCATTTGGTTCCTGTCTTTCACTGGTAAGTCACAGCAGAAGGGACAATCCATCCATCTCATGTGATTGACAACTGGACAACATTTCTATCCTTCCTAAGAGA
Organism: Tichodroma muraria; assembly: GCA_013390105.1. NCBI lineage: Eukaryota > Metazoa > Chordata > Aves > Passeriformes > Sittidae > Tichodroma > Tichodroma muraria. The sequence continues at coordinate 88,056 of WAAG01068085.1, forward strand.
ACACATGATACTCTTTCGCACTGGAGAAGTGTTTCAGCCAGTAGCATGCCCAGATCAGTTTCCTAGATCAGAGGAAAGCTGCTCCCTCATGATGGTGTCGTGTGGCCTGATCCTGGCTGCCCCTGCTCAGGCAAAATGCCACTGGTGGATACTGCACAGTGCTGGGGCTCCTCAGGGGTAAGAGTCTACTTTGGAGCACAGTGACAAGTGCTGAGGAGTGAATGCCGGGTATAGCTTTCCAGACTGGCTGGAAGAGCAAGTATAGCCTAGCATGCCCCAGAGGAATCTGTGATTTGGTGAGAAGCAGCTGCCACCCAGACCTCAGCCACTTGGCTTGCTTGACATCCTGCTTGCAGAGGGGGCACTCTGACAGCTCAGAGAGAAGACCACAATAAGTTCTGAAATGTAGCCTGCACGATCATTGATGCGTGATGCCTTTTAATGTCCCCTGGTGCTGAATGTAGAACCACGAGCCTTTTGCATCACCCTTGGGAAGAAGAAATAGTACGTACAAACTTTAAGCCTGAAGAAGAATAAGGGGCAAGTTTGACATTTGACTCTTAGTGATAGGCATTACCTAGGCAAATATTTGTAAAAGATAGCTCTGGCTCTTTGAACAAGGAAGGGAAGTGGAGGGGCAGGGACTTGCCCAAGGTCAGCCAGGCAATCTGCAGCAGATCCAGAGACCTTTGGGTACCAGCCTAACCCCCATGCTCCAGACAGAGCCGCATTTCACCAAGAACCATCAGCTTCACGCCTCACTTTGCCTGTCTTATGTTTACTTCCTCTTTTGTGCTTGGAAGAAGCTTGCTTTGAAATGCTGGATGTTATCCCAATTTCTCAAATCATGTTTCTGTGGTCGTGAGCAGTGCTTCTGGATGCAGTTGCTTGGATCACTGAGTCCAAAGAATCTGAGGTCTAGAAATAATGTCATCCTTCAAAACATTCAACCAGCAAGTCATTCCCCTCACCTATAGAAAATGCCATAAAGCTTATACAGTCCTTTGCTACTAATTCACAGACCACCAAGAACTGGCATACAAATAAGTATTTAATGGAAACCAGAAGTTACTTCTCCATTACATATGGAATAGGTCACTAGGATTTCCAAGACACAGTGTTCTACCTGGAATAAAAGGAGGGACACACATTAATACCTGGTATATTGTTGACTGAAGTTTCCCATACACCAGGAGAATGAAACTAACTAACATTTGGATGAAGAAGAAAGTAAGCCATGGATGAGTTCTGGTCACAGGTCTAATATGACTTAACACAGTGCTTGCTGATAATCAATGACAACTTTCATTGTCTTCTCTGGTCTTTGCGCAGGCACACAGCCTAGAAGGACCAAAACTTAGAAGGTAGGCACACAACCTAGAAGGCCCCAGCCTGACACAGACATTTCAAGACCCCACCAGGGAGATTTTACTTTTGTTTTTCAGTATTTTCTTAGTAGGAACCAGGTGTTACAGTAACAGTACAGAAACCTCATAAAATCCCACATCAAGCCTTGCTTATCTAAATATGAAAAACAGCTCCTGCTGTGTGATACTTTCTGATCTACATTTTACCTGAAGCCTGCAGATAATTTGCAATGATGTGCTCAGTCTGCACACCAGCCACCCACGCTCACCTGCCCACTCCCTTACAGAAGCAATGATCAGCAGAGGGAGAGAGGAAGGAGAACTCCATTCTGCTGGGAGAAGCTCCCACAAACCAGTCTTTTACTACTAAAATAATTGCTGCTTAGCACAAGCCTCCTTGTCCCAGCAAGAGTCCTCTTTTTTTCCAGGTCTGAGGTGAAGAACATCAGCCATGTTGAAACAGCCGATGCACCCACATTGCTTTTATAGAGCTTCACAACATCCTTGGGGATTTATTGGTATCCCTGGTGTGTTCACTTTGTCTCCTGCTTGGCCTGGGAGGCTCGTTGAGGCACAGAGCATATCTGGCTGCTTGCTGGGCTCCTTCCCTTCCTACCAGCAAGGGAGGGCTGTGAGAAGTTCTCTGCATGCCATGTTTCTGTACTCCAGAGCCTGGCCTAGAAGCCATGTGCCACATGTGCCACAGCTCCTGCACATGTGCTGGTGCCAGGAGGTTTCCCACAGGCCCTGGGCATGATCCTCTCTGACAAACACAACAATGGTGAAAACAGCAGGGACAAGTGCATTTCTTCTCAAAACTTTGGTCAGATTTTGCCCCTTCATATTTGGAGCTTTAATCTGTGGACATCCATGCCTTTTCTGACTGTATTTAACTTGTAATCAATAAAAGCAATCAACACACTAAATGTTTCCAGGGTGAAAATTCAACATGGGGAAGGGTTTTGGTTTTTTGAAGCAAGAAGGTTCAGCATTGGGATGGAAAAGCCTTGGGGAGCTAGAAAGTTTTGCACAGTCCTCCCCAAAGGGTGTAAACCTCTGAATTAATGTGGAGAGGTTCATTATTGAGACGGCTCAGCTGGTGACTTCAGTGGCTTTACCCAGGTCTGCCAACAGCTAACAGACACCACCAGGAAAGCAGGATGAATGCTCAGCTGGTGACCCAGTAGGGCCATCAGCTCTCTGGAATGAACCATGAAGGCACTGCTGGTATGGCATGTGGGTGGTCCAATACAACCAGAATAGTAAATAATGAGACCATTACACAAAACAATTAGGTCCCATTCAAACAAAATATGCTTTAATAAGGCCTGATTTGTATCTGCCAGTGTACAGAGCAAAGCTCAGATGATTCAGAGCATTTAGGACCAAAAAAGAGAAGCATCTCTCCAAGGCATGTGGCAAGAGGGGTTAAATGAACTTTGTATATTTAAACAAGAGAATGGTGATTATAACAAGGATGATTTTACCTCTTCATAGGGATTTGATAAGTACCATAAAACTGTATTCGAGTTAAATGTCAACATTTTAAAAGGGCTTTTGAAAAAAAATTGTAGAGGTGGCAAAAAATACTAACATGAACAATGTGAGGGTAAGGAGAAATTCCTGCAAGGAGAATTGCGTGAGTCTTGTACTGCACAATTTGTCACAAAGAAAATTGAGAGGTAGCTCTGACCAGATTGAGTAAGGACCCTTGCCAAGAAAAATGGGGGGTCTCAACTGGCTATTGTGCTCAGCAGGACATGAAAAGACATAAAAAGCTGAAAAACTCTGTTCAGAAGAATTGAAAGATAGTCAAAATGTGCGAGGTATGCTTTGTTCAGATGTAAGCAACAGGCCTCAACACAGTTATCCACTATTTATGGCAAACAGACATCTGCCATTCTGCCTGAAGCAGAGACAAAGACCACTCTGTGAGGAAAGGAGTAAACTCCCACCTGCATGATGCCTTCTTTATCAGAGGGATTTGAGGCTTTGGAGGAGCAAAAGGTGAAGTGCCTCTTGTTCAGGACAGCGCAGCAGCATAAGGCAACGAGCCAGTCTGTGTAATCCATATGTTTTCGTATCTGAATGGGTCCTGTCCTTGACCCAGGGGTACAAGCTCAATCTTTCATCTTGGTTTGCAGCTGTACCACAGAGCCTGGACTGGACAGTCCAAAGTGGATGGACAAGATGGTAACACTCTTCAGGTGCCAACATGTCTCCACCACATTAACTCATTAACATCTATGCTTGGGATATCCCTTTGAACAATCAGACAGTTGGTACAAACAAACTACTGCCTCAGAAACTTTAGAAATAAAGTTTCCTCACAGTCAATTTGTCCTAACAGGATTTCTTACACCTTCTTCTAAAGAAGCTTAAGCTGGTCTTTCACTGTTGTTCCTTCATCTGTGACAAAACCCTAGAGTGAGAGAGACCAAGTATTCATACAAATGGCAAGCAGGACCACCCAAAACAAGTGATGCTAATGACCTACAGCCCCTACTCATCTTTAACTGCCATGTCAGTGACTGCTTGCCTCTTGACTGCTGTCACCTCACTGGTGTCCTGAGGGTTTAGCAGAGGACCTAATGGAGGACCCAAGAGCACCACAATCACCTGAGTCAGTAGGTTGAGGCACCCATCCAGACACATTCAGATCAAAGAGGATCCAGGAAAGATCTCACATTTCTTGTGCTTCCCCCCAAGGCTGCTGGACCACACTGTTCATCCTGCAGGGTGGAAGAATGCACCAACCTCAAATCTTATTCCAAATATTTCACCACTTAAATAGTCTTAAAAGTAAATAGTAAGAGCTAGGCACCAAGTACCAGATCCTCTGTGATGATTTAGCTGAAGGAATACCAGACATGTAACAGGATCTCTAACTGCAGCCTGCAAAAACATTTGCACTCTATGCTCAGATCCTCAGTTCCTGTTCTCGGATTGCCACAATACAATACGCTTCTTTTTTTTCCAGTAATAGAGAGATAAACCCTGTTTGTAAGAGTTGTTATTCCCACTTTGCTTTGCACAAAGTTGATAAAGCCAAGTGGGAGTGCATGGAGCCGCAAACACTCTTAATTTCTTCAGTCAAACCTGAACTCCATAAAATCAAACTTGGACTGGCAGTGTTTATATAGGACAGCATGTGGTCCTTCTGCTCTGGTGTGTGAGGTAAGCATCAATACTTCTCAGCTCTGTAGAGAGGAAATAGGAAGTACTTTAATTGTATGCATCTTTACTTTCATTTCCTTTTTTTGTTTTTGGATTATTATGTGGGTCAAACCCACTATGAGCCACAAAGTTTTGCATTCGTTACAGCCTGCTACTTCTAGCAGAGATCTAGGCTTTCAATGTTCTCCAAAAAATTTCTTGAAATATTTTGGCATTCTAACGGGTTTCTCTTCCTGCAGGTGAAATTTAAGCACATATCTTCAATGGCTTCACAGGGGCTCAGAACTTCATCTTGCTCTCCATGTCTCATTCCACCCCACAACTGTAAGATTGGAGAAAGTACCCCTTGGTCAACACAGTTAATTATCTTTGGTGGAACTGGGATCAATATCTGTCCTTCATACGCACTTTCCACTTTCTGTTGAAAAGTACTTTATGGACTGCCAGTGTCACTTCGCTGGTGGGCCGGCTTTAAAATGTTTCTCTTCTTGGTAATAAACTGCCTTTTCCACTGTTTCCTCTGGTAATACCTAGATTTTGCAGGCTACCTTCATAGGTGGTCTAATTTAGGCCAGATGCACACAGTTGTTAACAAATCCGTGATGATGTATAAAAGCACTACATTTAGAAACACCTAATAGGGTATTTGAATAGCAGAAATTAAAAAGAAAAGAAAAAGAAAAGTAAAATGAAGCACTGTTCTGTAAGTCTATGCAATGCCAGGAAAATGACTCGGGAGAGGGTGGCTTTTGCTGACTGCTGAAACCAGCATCAGGATTTAGGTACAACAAACGAGTGGGAAGTAATCTTGATAGTAAATCACCCCAAACACAGATGCCCAGCTGAATGCTATACAAGCTCAGAGGCACTTTGAGATCCAGACTCAACAAATCACTCCAGATTCAGTTGTCATATTCGGTGGGATAACACCTTAGGAAGCCTAGGGAAACAGAGCAATGCATTTTTTCAATCCCATTTGAAGCATTCCAGCTGTAATCCTAAAACTCATTTTCAGACAAGCATTTGCTGACCTCCAGAAAGTACTTACTGCAATTGCTGAAAATGCTCAGTACTCTTCCTGAGCCTGCATCCCCTGGGGTGATGGACTAAATCTGGCCTCAGCCTTAATAAGGAAGAGTTTGTGAATGCTGACTAGCAGGCTCACCTTTGCATATCTGTTGAGGCTAGCTGTCTAAAGAGACTGTTCCTCATGGTGGCACAGGAGGTGAGGTACACAGCTGTTCAAGAAATGCACAAAATTTATTAAGTAGCAAATAGTTCCCAAGCTGTAACTACCAAAGTCCCAACACACACACTTGAAAGGTGAAGGCTGACATTCTGACACCAGAATCGAGACACTTCCCTAAACTGTCTTAAAATCTTGGAAAATTCGAGTTGCTCTTCATAACATGAAGTTTATTGTGAATGTACTTGAAAGAAGCCAGAAGAAGACCAGAACACAGGGTCACAGTCCATTTTAAAATTTTAGAGGTTTTTTTCCTTAAAGGATATAGAGACTGAAACCCACAATCTAGGTAAGGATATTCCAGGGTTAGCAATATTTGAAATTCCTGTACATTTTGCCAATTAATTCCTTCCTCCTAAAGTCAGGAAATAAATCGCCAGCCTTAGAATCACCCTTTCCTACCTTACCCCACCTCAAATGGGGTAGAGTCTGAACTTTTATGTGGAAAAAGCAAGTAGATAATTTACAAGTAGACTTCTTTTTCTTTCCACTGCCCTATCAGTACATGTAGAGAGCTAGAAACAAAAACAGAATGCAACCATGAACCTAATTCAGGTTTCTCAGCTAAACAAAACAAAAGGATGAAAATACCACCTGACTGGCGGCTCAGCAGGGACTCTGAGCTAACCTCCCTAAGCTCTCAGCATATGCTTTTTCCTTAAAGTGGTCTTGAGCTGCCATAGATTGGAGTAGCACTATCTTAATTTACCCCTGATGGAGAACTTCATTTCCACCCCTCCTCCTTTCTCTTTTCTCTGCACCACAAATTTTAACCAAGTCCAGACTCTGAGAGCCTCTGGCACCATTCCTATAAGCCTGCAAAATTTACAATATTCAGAAGCTGCAGTAAACAGAAGCTGAAGATAGTGATGTTCACTGCTGATCCAGCGAGGATTCGCAAAATAGCAGGAGCCTTATGACAAAACCATGTGAGCACAAGCAGATGACTGTAACAGCACTGCATTCTGATACTATCTATGATTTGTTAAACACCCAGTTGCCCAGATGGCTCACAGAACCAAAAATACATTTTCTGGATTTTAAACCTTACTATGAATTTTCTGCATGTCATAATCAATTGCACTAATGTTATACATACCTTTGATTTTTCCCTTCCTCCTTCCAGGTCCTAGTAATTTTCTGTACATATGGTACATTACTGTTATTTTAACCAATGCTCTTTGTCAAATTAAGCTTGATATCATTCCCTCAATTTAAGTGATTTTGTTGTCTGTGAGCTGAAACGGTGTAGGGAGGTAGTATAATAATGTGAATATTTTGTAACCTTTCAGTCCCACATTTTCCATAATCCTGCAATTATTCAAGCTGCATGACCGAAGTGCTACTGTGCCTCATGTCCTAAAGACTGAGCAAATGGCCTGAAGTCCAACCTCTCTTGTGATGGTCTTTTTCACACCTTTTAGCACAGAGCTGTAAATCTCAGCAGAGCTGTGGACTAACACTGATTTAATGGTGATAACACTTCATGCCTTTACAATGCCCTGCATTTCCAAAGGACTGCTTAAGCAATAATTAACTCAGTGCAGCATCAGAGTAGAGCAGGTGGGTCAGTGTTTGCTGTGATTACCTGACAGAAGGGGAAAGCGCAGCGCTGGGGCTGAGTGAGCTGTAGCATTGCCCCCTGGTCCAGCTCCCATGGACCGTGGAACCATGGGCAGGGTATGGTTCCACTGAGCTGCTGAGCTGAGCAGCATTCCTTGGGAAGCAAGAAGAGCAAGCAGCCTCAGCAAACCCCTATGAGGATGAAGCTCTCCATTGCCACCCAATTCAAATCGTGCATGACGAGGTGTTGGGCCACTGCTGCCTTCCATGTGTCCTTCCTCCAGAACACAATGAACGAGACTGTCCTTATTGGAAAGGAAAAGGCACTGGATAGAGAGGGGATTCCTTCTCTCAGGATACTGGTACATAAAGTATTGTGACAAGTTATAACTTGCTAACTTTTATTGATGGAGTCACAGGTTGAGTTGATAAAGGCTGTACTGCTCATCCAAGAGATTCCCAGAAAGAATCAGAATGGCCTTATATGTGGCACTTTGACTCACAGGCTCGAACAACGGGAAAAACAGAACAGCACATGGTTAGACGAGGGTTAAATGCTAGTAGTGACAAATTTCCAATCCAAGGGTAACCAGGGAAACATCCTCACACCAGATCCCATGAGACTTTACTGTTACTTAACTTTTTTGACTATGCCATGGAAAAAGAGTTATTTAATAAAGTTGATAGCATAAATATATGCACAAAAGCAACTAATGAGGACAGTACATCACTGACAGAGTAAATATCTAACAACAAAGACTACTGGTTTTATATAAAAGCAGGGAATGCTAAGGAAAACAGTTATTAAGGCCACGCGTGGGTAAATAAAAACTTGCAGCCAAAAGCAAATGAAGCCAAAGTGATTGAACAAACATAAAAATGCTGAGTGCCTCATGCATGTATTGAAATAACAAAGTGTTGGCTACTCTCATGGGCAAACCTACAACATGGTCCAATGTCTATAAGCTGGCATTTGGCACACCCAGAGTAGAAAGATTTATTAGAGAAAGGGTTAATCAACAGTGGGTCACTAATCGCTGTGGAGAATTCTTTGTCAAAGGAAACTTTAAACTCAGGGCTCATGTTTTTCCACAGGAGTCATGCCTTAGTTCTGGTTGTTTCATGGAAGTCACAGATTTAAATGTTCTGGCGTCAGTGAGCGATCAGAACTTGTAATACACCCTATGTTATGCAAGAGATCAGGCACTTGATATAATTTCTGAACTTTGCAGACTCTTAATTGAGAAAACCAGCAGATGAGTGTTCTCCAGTTATGTGAGCACAGGGTTTGTAACTGTACCCTGAATTGCAGATAACTCCCAAGGTAAGACCTGGCTGATAATGCAATAACTCTCTTCCTTCTCAAAGCCCTTAAAAGCATGAGAAGTTAGAAATTCAGGGGATCCTGTGAACTAACATGAGGTCTTTAGGGTAAAGATCTGTTTTAAAAATGGAATAAATTTCTTATTTTTCCATCTAAAAGTTAGAAGTGAGAGGAGTTGCAGATGGAGACAGCTTTATGAGGGTGTCTGCTAGATCAGGTGCACATGTGAGCTGTGTGTTAAAATTCCTCCCTACCCCTTGAGATCTAGAGACTTGATTCACATGGTGCAAGCATTTGGTATGTCCCAGGTTATACTGGGATATATACTCCATATTCTTCTCCAGAAGGTCTCAGGTCAAGCTCCAATCTACTCACCCTGTTATGGGTATCTTGATACTGCAAATCATCTCATATAGCACTACGTGTCACAAGTAGACAACCAAGTCTTACCCCAGCCAATGGAGACTAGGTACTAATTCACGTTTCCAGCAAGTAGCTATCTGTATATGCCCACCTGAATCTCTCTCTAGGCTCCATTGATTACAGGGATTAGGTCTTCCCTGATAACAGTCAGAGATTGGACACCCAACTCATGTAGTCAATATCTAAAAGCAGCTGTCTGAATCGTCAGCTGCACCTCACCCTTGAGAATGAGTTTCACTGCCCATCATAAATATCTTGCACCCTGTGATGTGCCCTGACTGTCCTGCCTGCCTTCCATCCATCACTCATAGGGACACTCATATCCACCAGCTTCGTGCAGGTGTCTCACATGCCCTCAAGGGTCTCAAATGGTACAAAATTCTGGTTTCAGATATCCTAGTGATGACTTAGTACTCAGTGTAATGTAGTTATCTAGGTCTTCTGGGCCACTGATGAAAAACAAGAAGTAAAATCAGAAGGTGATCAATCCCATCTGCTTTAGGCATCTTTTTTGGCATTACTTGTCTTACAGTACACCATCCACACAATATCCTATTGTTTTAATCTAATCTTGAACATTACATGCAAAACCTTTTGTACAACTGCGTTTTCCTCAATTCCTATCCATGTCTTCTTGTCCGAGAACCTGCCTCACACTGACAGAACCATTTAGTATAGTCCAACAATCAGCCAAGTCAGTCAAATAGGAGTTGACATTTGAAACTTTCTTCCTTTTCCTTTTCAGCTGGGGGGAATTATTTGCTGACCACACAGAAATGGATTCAAGTATCTTATAAAGGAGGTATGAAAAAGGGAAACTTCTCAATAAAAGGCAAGCATTTGGGGAAATATTAATTTCTGTGGTTAAGTCAAAGCCCTCTCTTAAAAGCAACAAGATACAAGAAATAATCATTTGTCAAAACAAAATGGAAAAGGAACCCTGTAGTAGATTCCTTCACCTCATGATGCGCCTTCATGCAGAGTCTTCCCAATGCTCCAGATGCCTCGGAGCCATGCCCAGTGTGACATGGGCAGAGGGAAGGATGCAGCTGTGGCAATGCCATACTGGCCCAGGAGCCATCCATTAGCACAGGCAGTCATCATCCAGACCCTCCAGACCCCATCCAGGGCTGGGCTGGGCGTGCTAGCTCATTGTGGAGCACAGACATGCCCTATGCATTCTAGTCCTGGCCCTAGCACAGGGAAATAATGCTGACAGCAGTTCCATGGCCCTCCGCCAAGACTTATATCATTCCATTCTTTTTAATAGGAAATGTATGTCTTTCTTATTTACTTTCTGGCATCCAAGATTTTAGAGCTCCTCACTTTGATTGCAAGCTTCAACTTTAAAAATCAGACATTCTCTTAAAAGGCAATGGTTGATATAATGCAAGATTACTTGTCTCCTGAACAAAAAGCTTTAATGCTTTAAAACAGCAGATCCTCAAGAATAACCAGCAGATTGAGCTCTGTCTGCCAAGCACCCACCAGTGTCGATCTGGAGGAAGGATGAAGAGAACTTGGTCCACAGTCGTAAACCCAGGCATAGGCTCCATGTAAACAGCATGTCCTTCTGTAAATAGCAAATCTCCTGCCCTGTGTTACCTCTCGAGCTAATGATAAGTTTAACCTGTTTTGGCTTTAAACATTTCTAAAGATCTTACATGATAGCAGCTTTGTGTTGGAAATGACAACATTTGCACTAGTTATTTTCTAAGCTACTGTGCATGTGTCTAAGAACTTGAAACGCATACACATATTTATGGAAGAGAAAGGGAAAAATAAAATTTCCCTTCTGCCCTGTTGCTTGAGACTAGTTTTTCATGATTAGCAAAGCAAGGTCCTGATGAACTACAAAATGCGATGATTGGGACTCTGATAATCTGTATGCTGAAAGTTGTACACAAAGCCATAAATACAGAATGGGAAAAACCAGTGATCTCAGCAAGGCCACTGCCAGTAGGTGAACTAATGAAGCAGACACAATATTAACATCACTTCTGCAGTCCTGTCTGAGTGTTGGTTGAAATAGAAAAGGCCATTATCACATTGACATCATCTCAGTGCTTGCAAGCACACTTCTGGAGAAAAATAAGCCAGAAGCATCTGCCAAGCTTAATGGATCTTTGTTCAGGAGTCTTTTTGGTGTTTAGATGAACTCCTTTCTAAATTATGGGGGTTAAAAGTGGGCAATTCTGTGAACACAGCTCTGAGGAGCCTTTCAAACCTGAGCACACTACTTGAAATCCACTCCACCTGCAGCATAAAGCATAGCATAAAGACTTTATTGCACAAATGCTTGATGCCATATATCGTACGTAGCAGAGCAATGCTTGGATCCAAAGTCTCTATAAATCTGAGCAAACTCTTGGTTAACACGATAATCAAGATCACTCCTATGAGGAGCAGCTGAGGGAGCTGTGGGTGTTTAACCTGGAGAAAAGGAGGCTTGGGGNTGGTCAGACATCAAAATAGGCTGCTCAGATAAGGGGTGGAATTGCCATGCCTGGAAGTATTCAAAAGGTGTGTGGATGTGGCATTTGGGGGCATGGTTTAGTGGTGAACATGGTAGTGCTGGATTAATGGACTTGATGAACTTAGCAGTATTTTCCATTGTTAATGATTCTATGATAAACTAATTGTGCAAGGAAACCTAAAAGAGGCCAAACCACTATGTGTCAATGCACTTTGCACACCTTCCTTCCTAGTGCAGCTGAAAGAGGTAATATTAACATAAAATATTCCTTACAGGCCCTTTTTTGTTAAGTTAAAACTTTCTTTCTGTAAGTTCAACTGCCCAGGACTAAAACAGAGGAAAACATCCAATTAATGAATTTTCGACATCTCTAGTAATCATGTAAATTACATTTGCTGGAGCTAAAAACATCATGACTTCAAGGTCTGCTGAGTCTCAGTTTGACAAGCAAAGATGATGTCAGTGGTCCTTGAAGAAGGCTGAGAATTTACCTTTTCCTGTTATACAAATTTCCTTTTTTCTGTCCTGCATGGTCAAACAAAAATTGGACCTCAACCTCATTTTTGGTCCAGAATTCATAATATTGTCTTGTCTGCTTTTCTATGTGTAATTGTATGGGGTGGGTGGGAGAGGAATTTCTCAATGTGGGGTAAGGAGTGAAGCAGTTTTGTGTCAGATTGATCTTATTTCAATGACTATCTCCTGCTGGCAGCCTCATGGGAGGTTTAGGAGTGAGAGAAGCACCCTTAGGAGATGAAATAGTGCGGCTGAGCGGAGCAATGGTGATCAAAGGTACACGATCAATTGATGAGAATCACTGCCACTGATTTTGTGCGTGTGTAGGTGTATTATTTATATCCATGCACAGCGTAATACATTCACATTGATGGTTAAAAGGATCATTGCCATGGAGCCAAATACTTCGTAATTTTTTCTGGTCTGCTCAGCCTTGGATCGGTGGATACATTGAAACATACCAGTAAGTGTTGTCTAATAGATTGCAGACCTCCGTGAAAAACCACTATCAGTGTTTCAGCAGCGCATGGTACATGTGTCAGGGAAGTGCACTGTCAGCAGGACAGCGTCTGGGCATCTATCCACATTTTCCTTAGTTTTAAAAGAGCCAGAAACCTTTCAGAGGCCTTGATCAAAATAGGATGAATACAAACTAGGTTAGGCATTGTAGTTCTCGGTGCAGCTTCTCTCATTGTGCATAAAATGGTTTGTATGTCTATTTGCGGGCACGGAGGCTGAGTCTGAGCGCTTCTTGGGCACTTAGTGGGAATTCATCCCCACAGTCTCCTACCCTGCTGCCAAGAGCAAACTGTACCTCCTGTGACAAGCTTCAAGGAAAGGATCTGCAAAGCTACAAAACAAACAAGTGAAAAATAAAATACACCTCCAAAGCACAATACTCTTCCCACATATCCAGATTGCTTTTCACTTTTGTTTCCTGCTCTCTTCACTCTCCTGCAGCTTTGCTGTGCAAAGGTATGGGCAGAACCCGTCTGCTGCTACATTTGTGCTTCCACAAGCTATAAAAAGCACTGGGTGCAGGGGGACAAGAGGCAGGAAATTGAACAAGAAGGAGGCTGAGGAGATGCAAAATAAGGTTAGATGTACCCTAGACACCTTGCGTTGGGTGCTTCTTCCCAGAATGGGGGATATGGTCAGTCAACAGCTGCCAAAACCATGTTATCAGCATTACTGAGGGACAAGATATGCTGGGGCTAGGGGTAGGTAGGACAGAAAATGGACCATGAAACAAACCATCCTTTTAGGTCTGAAGTTCTTCAGAACCAATGGAAATTCTGTCACTGATTTCTCTGACCTTTGGATTGGAATTTCCATCCACTGAGGAGCACCAGCAGTGTCAAGTTTGAAACAAAGGCTGCAAAAGTTCTCATTAAGCTCAGCTGGACAAATTGCTGTACCAGAGTGGACCCCCCAGCTCCACCAGGACTAGCTGAGTTGTCAAATTGGCCCATGTATTTGCCCAAGTTTTGCCCTAGTGGTAATGACTCAGGGATCACCAGAGACCAGCATTAAAAATCCTGCATCCTGTCTGGGCGTAAAAACTGGTTCCAGCTACCCTCGGTGAGTGAGGAGGTATCAGAACTTAAATCTCTTGTTCCTTGGTCTCAGATCTTGAATCTGGGATCTGTCTTGTGTTTGTTCTCACAGGGTTATCAGCTCTGCCTGTATTCCAGCTTGGGAAGGAGGCTCAACCATCCCATCCCACTACAGTAATTCAGTCTCTGACCTGCTGCTGAGCCTGTCAAACGTCTATAGATAGTGACCCACAATCTGGTGAAAATCCAAATAGACCTCACTGCTTCCTGCATCGTGCTCCCTTGCTGCTTCCGTGGCTTCTGTCCTGCCCTGTGACACATGCCAGGCATGGACTGGATCTGGGCACCCTCTGGTGTCTCAGCGTGGGTGCCAGGGACCAGCAGGGAATGTGTCATCTTCCAGGGCACCACAGGCATCGATCCTTGCTCAAAGACATCCTCCACATCCTGGCATTATGGCCCTCCCTCAACGCCTGGTTTGGGGCAGCAGTCTACACAGGGACCAGTGACAGGGTCCATGCAACACCAGACAGAACCCTTCATATCCCCTTCAATGGCTTTCTGAGGGGTACAGATTCCTTGGTGGCTGCAGGAAGGAACAGAAGCAGAGGGAAAGAACTGAAAATGGCTCAAAGTGATGTACTGCAGCCAAAACTGAAGAGATTCATAGACCTTTTTAGGGGGCAGACCATGCTCAAAGAGCACATGGGATAAGGAGTTCTTTGCTTTGGAGAAGTTCACCATATTGTTGAACTACAGATGATAAATGCAGTTTTCAGAACTCTCTAATGAATTTGGAAGCATAGGAACAGGCATGGTCCTTAGCACATGGCAGGGCTTAAATTACATTTCACCAGTAAATCCCAAGGTTCCTCAGGACAATAATCCTCACTCACAGATAGGGAAATTGAGTTAGGGACAGAGACAGCTCATAGCCACTGTCCAGGGTGGTGAACACAAGGAGGGGATGCAGGGGACTGCCACACTCAAGCCTTCTGCTAGGATTTATGATAGCAAAAATAGGCAATCCTAATCTGTCCCATCCTATAAGGGAAAGCAGCCCCTTGGATTTAAGCACTAAGATTAAGCAGATCATTCCTGCCCACTGCATCCCAGCACAGAAAAGCAATATTCTTTTTCTAAAGCCATTAGCTCCAGAGGCTGCATCCATAAAATGATAATATGTAGCAGAGCTGCTGGCCGGAGCAGCATGAGCTGCCCAGGCTCCCAGAGGCATCCGGATTACCTGCAGTCCCCAAGGAAAAGATCAAGGTGTCACTGAAATGAAATCACCCAACAGGGTATGGTGACACACATGGCTGCAAGGAAGGGACTACGACTTAGGCTGCAGGTATTGTACCACCCAGTTTGTTTGGTGCCCTTAAAGCACTCTGTACGGATAGGGCAAGAAGAAAATAAAGACAGAAAGGTCAGAGGTTCATTCAGAGCAGGAGAGGATGAATCACAGGTCAGTAATGAGTGGTGCAGAGCGCATGTTCCCAAATGCTCTTTCCTATGTATTGTCAGAGCCAATGATTCCTGTGCCCCGGTGGGCCAGGCATCACTCCACAATTGGTTATGTACTCCCAGAGGTATCAGCACTCCCTGTTGTGCTCCACTGGGCTGGTTAGCTGATGGACCATTCTTGCAACTCCAGGAGCAAAGGAAGTCGGTTGAAATAAAGAAGATGGATGTTTTTTGAAGGAATTGATTTTTTACAATGGCTAAGCAGCCTGAAGAACTTAGAGATACCATTCTGTCAATAAGCTTAGCAGAATTCAAAATCACAAAGTCATTGTATTGATAAGTGCTCCATCTGCAATTAGCAGAATAACTGCAATTACTAACAGGCACAAACAGCCTTCACTTCAGGATATTGCAGCCAAGTTAAGGTGGACTTGGAAAGAACAGTATTTAATTTGCTGCAGAAATGACTGAAATATTGTAAAAGTATTTTGTCTCAAACCAGTACAAAAGATCAACATCTTAAATATATGTACATCTGAACAACTCATCCAGACCACCTCAATGGAAACACTTGTGTCAAGGCACCCTGCAAAGTTATTTCTTTAATATTGATCATGATTATATTTTTGTGCTAAAGCATACCAGCATATATACAGCTTTCCTTCAAATGCTGGCGAGCTTTTTTAGGACTGTACTAAATAATATGGAAGATATTCCATGGTCTGGACTCAGCCAAAGAAAAAAAATACTTCAGTATATACCTTGGCAAATCAATTTGAAAAAGGAGGTCCAGACTCCCTGGAGAGACACCACTCACTACTGATGTCCATTGAGACTCTGAGGTGTTGACCACTGTCTTGTGGATGGAACCATCCAACCAGTTTCTCCACTGAACAGTCCACCAATCAAACCCTTCTCTCTCCAGTTTAGAGAGAGGATGTTGTGGGGGACTGTGTCAAAGGCTAAGCAGAAGTCCAGGTAGCTGACACCTCTAGTCCTTCCCTTGTCCACTGTTGTAATCATTCTATCATAGAAGGCTACTAGGTTGGTCAGGCAGGTCCTGACCTTGATGAAGCCATGAAGAAGAAGATCTTGAAAGTCAAAGTATTTCAAATTATATTTGAAATAGAAAATCCCACTCTCTACTTCCAAACATATCTGTTTCATACATTCTAACCATTTGAAATGTCTCATCACATCCTCATCAGTGGCCACTGCCACATAGCCTCTGCTGCTCTCACCTCTTCATTCTTCTCTTGGTGTCTTCTCCTCACTTCTCAATCTCTGGGGTCCCACAAGTGTCCCCACCCAGCCTTAGCTATTACTTGGTTATACTATCCCTATTCTGTCCCTCTTGGGTGTTATCACCTCCTGCCACCCAGCCCACTGCTTGAATCCAGCTAGCAGTAGCTTCTCTCAGTGGTGGGCTTCTGGGCACATTCTTTGACTCACTGTGTCAGTGTGTACCTCTCCTGGGCACTGGACCCTGCTGCCCACCCCTTACAGGGGATACCAGTATGACACTCGAGGGCAAAACAGGACATTATAACATGAAAACCACAAAGAAGAAATCAAGAGGTATTTTTGCCAATGCCTTCTTCAGGGCAGGGCTAGGCCTGTCACATTTGAGCTGTTTTAACTGTTTTCTTGGAATGCTGCCTTTCAGGCAATTCTATATTCTGGCTGTAAACCTATGGCAACAGATGTGGAAAGATGACTGGGGTACGTGCTCCTGCAGAGCTCAGCGATGCCAGGAATCTCTCCATCTTGCAGAGTTTATTTCAGTTTCTGCCTGACAGGCAGAGTGCCATTTGCTGTTTTTCAGTGAAAGAGGCTTAGAGGTAAGCTATCCTTTCCTGACAGCGTGCTCTCCTTCCTCCTGCACATTCCCCCTTACCCCTGCCAAACTGGATGAACTGGATACCTTCCCAAGATACACCCCAACTTTTGAAGCACTGTAGTGCTGACATGGTCTAATTCATGTCTCCCTTCAGCTCCTCCGTGTGCAGTGACACAAGCTCTCATTGACTCCCAGGAGGTGGGGATCCTGGCTGGCCTGAAGTTTTGCACAGCCCAGAAGGCAGGCTGCATGCCACCAGGAGCAGCTGGGCAGAGCCAGGTAGATGTTTCTCTCTGAGGGATGAGCCAGCAGCAGAGCTGGAGGCAGCGCTGCCCGTCTGCAGGCTTGTACATCCTCCATGGGAAGCCCATTCAGGCTATCAGTCATGCTCCTCTTCTACACTCACAGTTTCCACCAACATCATGAGAGGTTCAGGACACAGTGTCAGAGGAAGCTCGGGGCTGGAAATTACTGTAGCAGCAAGGGTGGCCCATATCTTTTCAGGATGGGTTTGGTGCCCTTCACTGGGAGAAGATGGTTGCTTTACACAGGTGAGGGAGAAAATTTATTCAAACTTAAATAGGGAGATCATGGGGACCAAAGACAGCATCTGCCTCTCCTCCCATTGGGGTCTGGTAAGAGCCCTGCTTTGCCTTCATCCTTGAAAACCCTTATCCCTTGCACCCAAACCTCCCCAAGGATAGGACTGCAGAGCTTGGGGTTTTGAGGCCTTGCACAGGCTTTGGTCTCTGGACACTCAAATATACAAGAGACAATTTTGTCACATAACCTCAGTATTAACTTACTCAACTGGTGTGGAAAGAAATTGGGCCATATTTTGAGAATGCATGTGCAAATAACAGCTCTGAAAATCTCACTTGTTCTTTTAGCTTTTACTCTATTTGATCTATGATATGCCAGTACCCAGTCTGAATTTTAAAACTAATGTGTAGGTGTACTTTTTCACCCAACACATAATTAAATTGTGGGACTTTGTGGCATGGATATTGGAGGCCGGTAGTTCAGACAAGTTCGTAAAGGACAGATCTATCAAGGGCTGCTGAAAGTAATATTCTGGTTACAACCTCCAGGCCAAGAAGATCTTGGCTTTGCTTTATCTCTTTGCTTTTATCTCTTTGCTTGAACCCCTTTTATGGACCAGGCTGAGTATGGACTGAGCTGTGTGGACTTCTGCTCTGGCTGCAAAAGGTGGCTCTTCTCTCCACATGCAGCATCTCTGCCATGAACATAAAGCTCATTTTTCTCTGGTGCACCTTACTCTCTAGAGCCACACTTTAGGTCAGAGGTCAACTTGCTCTGGAGTGGTATTTGTTTGCTTGCGTTTTTGTGAGTTTTGTTTTGAAGAGTGATGTGGTTAAATAAGAAGAAATGCAGGCTGGACTCTTCCATTATTCATCAAAGTTAAGCAATCCCAAACAAAAGCCAGGTTGGCATTAGTGGGAGTTTCACGTGTTACTTGTTCCATAGGGAGATCTGCTCCAACAGAGCTAATCTGTAGCCTCAACACCAGGAGCCCATGTCTCTGTTTCTGACTTTCCCAGGGCATGAAAGTCACCCGTGGCTGCTTCAGCCAGCATCCAGCATGCATCCACCTCTCCCATGGGCTCAAAGAGGGGGATGCAGGAATAGTGAGACAGCTAAACTGGGCACAGCATGAGAGGGTCTGCCAGGCTGCAAGAAAAAGGAGAGGAAGGTCAGATGGAAGAGTGAAGTCAGAATAGGAAATGGGTACATTATGTTGGATTTTCTCACAAAAAGTGGTACACAGCAAAATGTGCAGGGACACAGGGATGGTGACAGCCCAGCAGAGAGCCTATGGAGCCAGTGGAGATGCTCAGCTGTGCCAGTGACATGCTGATGTGTGATGCACCCTGAGGCTGACTCATCCTCATGCTACTTTGGTGGATCCCCTTTGTTGTCAGGGGAGCAGCATCAGCACAAAACAAGGAATCACACAGCAGTGATTTTGGGAACTGGGGAGCAGTGTTTCTACTAGAATCGACCTGTTTGCTATGGTCTTTGCTATGAAGAATAAATATGACTGTGGCATGAATTGAACTTTTAAACCCAGACCCTTCAAGTGGGTTTGAAATTAGGACCGTCTTAATTGAAAATGAAAGGTTATTTACAGCATTAATCTATCCTTTGATACAGTTAAATTTATAAGAAGGGAGACAAACCACAACCTGAGCTTAAGTTTGGAGATGTAGTGGTTTCACCTCAGTGGAACACAAGTTGTTTACAAAATGATGTTTACAATAGGAACAAAGCACCCTCAGATAAAGGCAGAAAAACCCATTTACCTGTGGAGAGAACCGGTAACAGGACGCTTGAGTTAAAATCCCTCATACAGCAGGGCATACCAAAATAAGTTATTTTGTGCTGCTTTCTGTTGATTTAAAATGAGATGACACATAGACAGATTAGCACGAACCACAGACATTATAAATTGCAATTTGGTCTGAAAAGCTGAAATGCTTTGATCTGTGATTCAGTTGGGGCCGAACTGGAGAGCATTTAAAGAGGGGGAAACACATACAAGGGAAAAAGATCTTGGACATAAACAACTTTTTCTCAAATTACAGTGGTTGACCTGAATAAGTCTTTGCCATTATTTTCTTTGGATTTTAATCATATCCACCCGGGAAGTTATATAGCAGCATCCCCACGGGGAGATTCTAAGACAAAACATGGCAGTCTCTAGCATGTTCATTAACGACAAGTCTAGAAAGAATTTCATCTTTGCTGCCCTGTTGGAGGCTCATATTTGGTCTGGTCTCTCTGTGAGAAGTGTGGTAAGAGATTTTGTAGCTGATACATAAGCAAAAATTTTATTTTTTTTTTTTTAATAGAGCAAGAAGGCCTAAGATTTGGCAACTTGGAAAGACCTTAAGGGTTAAGAATATGCTTAAAGTTAAGTAGGTAAGTTGATGTGTGCTGAAGCGAGAGAGAAACTCTCGCTTTCTGTAGAAAAAGATTACCCATTTCTCCTTCGCTCCCTTTGGAAAGGTTTCTACCCCAGACAGCCCTCCCCAATCCACACAGCAGGTTGTGGGGTTAAAATCTGTCTCGTTTTCTCAGTGATGCGAGTCCCTCTCACTGCTGTTTATGCAATCTTCTGCTCTTATTAGGTCTTTTGCAACATCTATCTTTTAAAATAATGTTTTGTTTTCACCTTGTGAGCAGACCACCTTTGTGCTCCCAATTGCCTTGACACATGTTTCACAATTCCTACTTTTGCCAATGCGCCAGGGCAAGTCACAGCAGGGGAAGTTTTCTAGACGGAGACTGAGCCTGACCACCCACATGAGCTGGGCTGAAGCAGGGAGGTGGCCCCTGAGCAGCTGGAAGTCTCTTCAGGCAACAGCTCAGGCGCTGGGGCAGGAGCTATGCTGGAGGATGATCGGCACCTTTCCCAAACCTTTGTGCAAGCCGCCTCAAGGCCTCGCCTCAGCTCAACATCAGAGTACATCCAATGGAGCCTCTCTGGAGCAGGGCAGAGCAAAGATGCCAGATTTGTTTTGTTTGCCACAGGTGGTTTAAAGCCAGAGGGTTTTTCTACTTTCCCGTGGGTAAACAAAGTGCACCAAAACCTTTGTCCCGCTGGCCTCACTTCTGCCTAGCAAGCATTAGCACAGCCATGCGAAAAACTTTTCCAGATCCATCAGTGCTGCTTTTTCCTTTATTGGAGGTACAGTCATACCTGTATTTGTTTGTACTGCTCTTCAGAGGCTTACCAGCACAGTGTTGCAAACATTGCCTTTCATCACAAGAACGTCCTTTCAGATGAGAAAGGAGCCCTGGACTGGCTGGGATTATCCTAGACTGGAGGCAGGAGGTTTTTGACTGATGTTTCTGGTGGCGGCATTTTGTGATCCAACGGTCTAGTCCCGTGTCTATCGTGGACCTGACTCGACGCACATCATAACTCACTTGGTTGCTTTGTCTCAGCTTCCCTTTGGCAAAAAAACCAACCCTCATATATCCCAGGATAATTGCACTGTTTAATGAAACACGGCCCTTTTCTTGCTCCTCTTTCTTTAATTGTTCCTACCGAGGACAGACTCGCCTTAGAGTAGGATGAGCATGATTTAATGCAGTATTTGCACAGACCTGTGGTATGAAATGCTGCTAGCAAAGTGTTTGGGTGGGAGATTAAAGATGAACTACTTTGAAAAAGGTTCAATTTGCAGATATCGATAAATTAAATTTAGATAACAATTCAACATATTGCTGAACTAAATACCACTCTTTTGTGTGCAATGCCACTCTTACCACTCATGTGCTTAAAATTAAGCATATGCTTAAATGCTTTGCCAGAGGAGGTCTTCAGAGCTCCATTAGCACTGTATGTTTTTGCTCTAAATTCACTGTAATTGTTTCTCATTGAATAGATGCTCACTGAGTAAGATATAAAAAGAGCATGGGAACAAAGGGGCCCTCAATCTGAGACTTTGATCCACATATTATTCAAATACATAATGACTGCTTTGATTTATGGATTTATAATTCTATTGAGGCATTCTGGAGATTACCCAAAACATTCCAGCTCCAGTCTATGCTGGAGGGGGATACCAGAGCCCCTGCCTGGAATTAGATGGATAAAATTTAGTTGCTTGTTTGCTGCTGAGATTACATCACAGATTGCAGGATAAGAGCAAGCTGCATGGCTGTGCACTAACTTATATTCGGTGCTAATTCCAAAGGTTTTTCCCCCTGTCACCTAAGAAAAGCATCTGAAAGTAGAGACTATTCTACCCACAGTATATAGAATTTTGGCAGTATAACAAGACAGCAGACTACGTAGTGGGTGTTTTGAAAGAAGGAGCAGATGGTGGATTGCTAGCACAAGGATTTAGCAGTGCATTTAGAAAACAGATTATTTTGGAAGATGAGAAATTATGAGTATGATTAGCCCCCTCCCTCCCCTTTACTCCCACTCCCCTCCCCAAACATATCCCCACAAGATGTTAGTTTGGCCACGCACTGTAGGAGTGATTCAGCTCTGACACTGAGTAAGACTTCTGCAAGAATTCAAATAGGTGACAGCTGTTAAGAAGAAAATTCCCCGCTTTTCACTTGCACCAATACCAGTTTGGATTTTGAATTCATTTCACCTTACACAGCAGACCCACCTTGCTGGTAACAGAGAGGATTACTAGTGAAGGGCCCTGGCCTGCAAGAGGGGCTCTTCTCAGAAAATAGGGAAGTACCACACAGCTCAGAACCTTGTCTTGCTGTTTGCTCCCTGTCTACCACCACTCTAGTGGGTAGAGGAGTTTCTCAGTCAGTGGGAATTCAGATCTAGGATGAGGAATTACCTTCATACCTCCTTGGCTATAAAATTTCCTTTCTTCCAGTCATTATGAGTTGGTTATATTGAGAGACTCAGGTGTGGGATACAGTGTGATGGTTCTGCTGTGCGAGCAAAAGGAAAGAGTAAGACTTCATTATGTGATGAATCCCTAATGCAATTCATACAGTTTGGCTTCTGTGAGAAAAAGAAATGGGGGCAACTGGTACTGATAGACTCTAGGGAACCTTCTAGTTACATAAGGAGTCCTCTCTTTCCTTAAAGGTAGTCTTATCATGGGGAGAGGAGAGATGAAGTGCCTGTACGACAAATGGGTGAAACCCTTGGTAGTGTGAGACCAACCAGTTTTGACTTCCTCCCCACTTCTGGGACTCTGGCATTGGGACTTAGGGGTTAGCCAGAGACCAGCCTAAGGAGTGACTGCATTCACGTTTACCTCTGTTTGGCCACAGTGACAAAAGGGGATTTAAGAAGGACATAAGAGGGGCAGCAGTGTAATGCCTGGAAAGCCCTTCAATGTGAGACAAGGAGCAGGAGCTGGACAGAAAATATGAGTGCTTTTCTGGTATGGTGATACAAGGTCATCCTTGTTATCAACTTTTCTGCTTGTCAGCTGCCTCCCATCAGAGGCTGCTGCCACTGGTGCAATAACAGGGAGCCAAGATGAACATCAGCAGCAGAGTCTTGTGTCCTCAGTCCCAGTGGCACCTTGAAACAAGGTAAGGGAAACCACAGAGACAATACATCCTGCACAAAGAGTTTAATTTTGGTTCTTTACGGTTCATCCTCTCAGGATCTTAAATCCTTGCAATACAAGGGTGAAATTCACCTGGAGACTTAGAGATCACTTTGGATAAAAGAGGTACATTGCATTCTGAAGGTGCCTATTTCTTCCAACAACCGTCAAAAGATTCCCAGAGAAATCAGCTCAGATATAGACTGTTACTGTAGACTTTTAAATGGGGTGAGATAAATGCCACCCAAAAATCCCCATTAACTACAAGAAATTTTCTCTTGGCAGAAAAATCAGCAACTTGCAATCCAAAAAATAAAAGTAGTCTGTTACCTATCCACAAGAATGGTATCGAACATGCCTGTCATTTAGCAATAGACCAGGATTTAAGGCCCTTAGGGAGAAAAGGAGACTGTACTAATCACTGAAGAGATATTGTCTTCAAAGATGAAAATGTATTCTTCAGCATGAAATGGCACTGGATTTAGTGTGTTGTTTCCCCAGGTGTACCATCAGCTTAGTTCATGTCAGTTCACAACTTAAATAAATTCCTTGGTGTAGTGACATTAGACATGGTCACTTGGGGCACTGTCCACCTGCCTGGAGATGACAGATCTGGGAAGGCAGAAGTGAATTTTCTGTTCATCAAAGCAGCTATGCATCAGTGATTACCAGCACCTGAATGTTTGGACCTCATTTTCAAGTGGAGAGTGGAGTGTAGTAAATTAGATCTTACATTGTGCATCAACAACTACCTCAGCATTTCAGAGAGGAGGTACACCCCTCCCAGAAACAACCTACTTTCCATTCACGCTATGGCTTTGTCCTTTTCACTATCCAGGATTCTGACAGAGGTTTCTTATGGTCTTAGATAGATTGGTAAGTCTAGACGGTCCTGCACTCACAGCAAAGCCAGATTCTTATAATGAAGAAGGGAATTGTTTTTTTGTGGATAGGACTGATTTGCTGTTGGAACAATCTCACCAGGTAACACAGCACTCATCTTCTCCCGTAAAGTGTGGACAACAGGTACTCCCTTAGGCAGTGTAGATGGGAAAAAAAGAAATTATATTGCATCTGTATTGTCTGTGGTAGGTGAAAGCTGGTGGAGAACATCAGGTCCTTGACTCAGAAATAGTCAGCATTGCTTTTGAGCAAGACAGGCTGATTTTGCTTTGAAGGAGTCAATAAAGTGTTTTTTGCTCAAGGAGTCATTGTTAAGTATTTGTAATCCTGGTCACACTCTGCTATAGCATTTTCTTTTCAGGATCAGATTGTGGAGAAACAGGTCTCAGGGGAGGCAAGTGCCTTTGCTCTCCTTCACCCCCCTCAGTCTCACTACAGCCCTGTGTAAAATGCAGAGTTGGTTTAGAAACCTCCGTTTGGAGACTTGTGAACACCAGCAGCATATGGCCACTGGGCTGATCTCTGGTTGAAAACTTTCCAATTTTTTTTTTGCTGCTTTCCTTGGGGGGTTTTCTGGTTTGGGTTTTTTTACCCTGAAAATGCTGACCTGGCACAAAGAAAACATACTTTAAGAACAGGATGATTTTGACAATACTTTGACAGAAACCAGGCAATTTTCCAATACAGTCTCACTTGCCAGGTGGGTTTCCAAACCCTCCCTGTTTCTTGTCAGTTCACACACAGCACCCCTGGCAGGCTGCCCTGCTGAATCCCAGGCACAAGGATCATGGGTACACCAAGTTCCTGGAGCTTCCCTCTGCTTCATAGAAAGACCCTGGCAAAGGAGACTGATCTCAAGGCTGCCATTCTAAGAAAGCCATGCTCCCTGAGTCTTCAACTTGTAAATGGTTGACACATGAAATACTGTCTAAAGGTTTTCTCAAATGACTTTTGGAATTTCACCATTGCAAATGTTTGTTTATTTATTTTGGAGTAAACTTGGGTTTTTGTCTGATCTCTGGAGTTTTACATGGAATAAAATGCAGATCCATCTGATCAAATTACTGGTTACCTCTGACTCTATCGTAAACAGCAAGGTTTTGCTTCACTGTCTGCAAATGCTGCTGGGAGTAGACACAACCTCTTCTCAGCAGCTTCATTCTTTCTCCCTGGGAGGTCTCCACAAATGGTCCCATTCCCCACACATCCTCCCAAGGGGCTCTTGACTGTGGGACATCACAAGATGTTAATCCTGACAATCTCCCTTGTTCCCTGTGACCAAAAGGAAAGGCTGTTCAGCATGATACAGAATTCTTTTCTTTTTATCAGGTCTGCAGTGGCCAAAGTCAAGGTGCTGTGTCCTCTGGTCTGGAGAACACAGGTCAGTTGCTACATGGGACCCTTTGGTGCACTGCCAAGGATAGCCTAAAGGGAACCCAGTGGAGGCAAGGTGAGGGTGATTATGGCAACATGGAGACGTGGTGAGAGCCATGCCAGCTCTTTTTACGACTCTATTGCACATTCTCATAATTCAGAGAAAACACGCAATTTGGAACTAATTTTGGATTCCCTGATTTTTTCCTTGGTGGTTTGGATACAGCAGAGACACAGACAGATTTGCAGTTAGGGTCTGTCCAGCAGGTGAAAAGGGGAAGCCCATCTTTTCCATTCTTTTCTCACCTGTGATCAGGTGACTGCAATGCCCCACAGTGTTTGATTTATGCTGCAGTCAGAGGCCTGCAAGAGCTTGACTCTGCTGCACAGCAGCTTCTCCCTAACCTAACCTAAATGTGTCAAACACACTGATTCCCTAGAGGAATTTAAGGGGGAAAAAAGGAAAAAAAAAAAAATCAGAAAAAAAAAAGATAAAACCAAACCAAAAACACCTAAAAAAAACAACCAAACAAAAAACCCCACATTAAAAAATCTTAAGCCAGTCTGACATTTTTGTATTGAGGGAAGAGTATCTTGGGGATTTCATATGCTGCAATGCTAGGCCAGGAAGCAGCCAGGAGCCCTTCACTGCTACAGGGCTGGGCTGGAAGCTGATTGAAATCACTTGGTTCGCTCTTTAAAGAAAAACTTGAAAGGCTCCACCATGGGGGAAGAAAAACACAAAAGCAGTGGTATGAGGACCTGGCTGAAGGGACAGAAATGGGCTGCAAGCTGGGGTTTAGAAGGTGGAGCCTATTAAATGGGAAGATCAATCAATATCCCTTCTAATGGGAGGGAAAAATCAATCTTTTTCTCTGCAAGAGCAACAAAGCTGTTGAAGTTTATGGAGAACACCTCTGATGAGGAGTGGCTGAGGGAACTGGGGTTGTTTAACCTGGAGAAAACATGGCTGAGGGGAGACCTTATTGATTTAAGAAAGGAGGTTGTAGTGAGGTTGGGGTCAGTCTCTTTTCTTGAGGAACAAGAAATAGGACAAGGAGAAATACTCTCAAGATGCACCAGGATATTAGGAAGAATTTCTTGACCAAAAATGTTGTCAAGCACTAGATCAGGCTGCCCAGGGAAGTGGAGGAGTCACACCCCTGGAGGTATCTAAATGATGTGTAGATGTGGCACTGGGGATATGTGTAGTAATGGACTTGGCAGTGCAAAGAATTCTGTTTCTATGATTCTGTGGCTTTCTTCTACCCCACATCCCTTCTATTCACTTCCTATAACCAGGTAAGTCTAGAAGAGCTGGACTGTGGGAGGCTTGATTTGGCCAAGAAAACTTGCATTGGAGCAGTGTCCTGCAGGGCTGTGCTGGCTGTGGCAGGGGTCTCCACTCCATCCCAGTCTAGCCAGCTGCTACCTACCAGCCCCTAGCTCAGAACCTGGGGCTGTGCAATGTCCACACTACTTGGGCGGGGAGGAGGAAAGTTAGTGTCAGCCACGCTGATGTAACTTGTTAAAAAGTTGTGCTGATAGACAACAGGGTTAGGTACAACATCTGGTTTTCATCAAAATCAAGTGAAAGTGAGACATCCTTATGATTTATACCTGAATTTGAGGAGGCCACTCCCCTGTTTCCCACAAGAGTCAAGAACTTCTTTCAGTAAGCAGATGTGGTCTCTCCTAATTGGAGATTAGCTCCAGCCTTGCCATGTTGCTTCAGAAATGTTCCTAATGGTGTTTTGTAAGGATCCTTGTCCATGGGCAAGCAGAAAGCCCATAAGCCTCAGGAGACTGGCTTTCAACAGTGGCTCATTCTCTACCTACTTAACTCAGAAAGCTCCTGGGCACAGCTCAGTGTGCCCGCCTGCTTGCACAGCCCCCACAGAAACGTGCAGTGCTCTAGACATGATTTTTATTCAGAGTCATGAAAATAGCCCATCCAGTCAGACAGGCACAGCTTTGTATTGTTAGGAGCTGGTTCCACTGGGGAATTTTTGAATTCAGATTGCCCAACTCTAGCTCGGCAGGGCTGGGTGCCAAGGTATTTGGGCACAAAACGGTCAAGTGAGGTTTCATTCTTTTTTTGTAGACAGACAATATTTTTATGCCCCGTCATGGCTGGGCAATCAAAACAGCAATTAGGTTGCATCAGCAGATGTGCTTGCTTTTAGTGACTGTCGGTCTCAGCAGCGCACAAGCCATATTCTGTTTGGTACAAAGATCTTTTCATTTCCAAATAAAACTTGGACCTTTACAGTGCTTTGTCAACCATCTGAAAAGCTGAGCAGGGGTGGCATTTGCTTTTAGCACTCTCAGCCTAGAAAAGTGCAGATGTTTATCTTTAGAACTCCTATAAGGTGAGCAGAAAATGGAAACCTTGAACCTGCTCGGTGAAGGCAGAGCACAGCATGTGCCCTTGCTCGCAGTCCTGGATAGGAACAATAGAGCAGATTCTGTTTTCACAACAGCAGAAAACCAGCCCAGCTTCCTAGGTCTGGCCAGCACAGCTCCGTTTCGTTACTCTCTCCCCTGATGTGGTCTGGCCCAAATTTAAACAGCTGTTCTGAGAGTCACTCAATGTCCCTCTGTGGCCAGGGACAGTGATGGTGCCTGCAGGACGAGTAACCTGCCATGAGCCCTCCAAATCTACAGAGAGAAACGGTGACTCACATGGTCCTGAGCGTCTGAAACAAAAGGAATAAACCATCTGCTGAGGACTCCTGCTTCTGCAGGTGACCGGAGGAGATGGGCTACCAAAATGAATCATTTGGCTTACAGATTACCAAAATTAGATGCCATGAATCCTATCTTCTACTTATACACAGCATCTGCACCCATAATTTCCCAGTCATCTTGCATTCTCAAATCCACCAAGCAGCAATGAAACCCGCTGGTACCTGTCACTTTGGAAAGCTAAGTCTCAGCCATACCTCAAGCTTCACAGGAATTTTTGCAGGTTGGAGCAACTAGGGGATTAAGTGCAATAATACACATTAATTTCACTCAAATTAGCTGAGATGCAGCAATGAAGAAGTCTAGGAGAGAGATTTGTCTCCTGCTGGCTCAGGTCATCATGGGTGCAGCCACATGCCCATCCTGGCACCAAGGGAGCACAGGAACATGCACCAAGCAGCACAGGCAGGCACCTTGTTTTACAACCCACCACCCTGGAAACATGGTGCAAGGAGGCAGTGCAGGAAAAACCTCGGCTTTGGAAAGCACAGGGGAAAATGGGACTCCATTTTCATTCGAGATTCTTTGGCATTATTAGAACATGAACAGATTTAACAGCATGACCATCTTTGAGTTGTCTGTAGGCTGCCCGTGAGGGAAACAGTTTCACCTCTTTATGTTACATCATTTCTAATAATGTTTGAAATTAAGATGGAACCCTTATTTTTTTCATATTGATTTACTTCTGTTATATTCACTTTATTATTTTTTCTACCTCTCTCTCCTCACAGGTCTGTGTATGTGTGTGAGGTGAGAATGGTCCGCTTGTGCAAAGTACATCCTTCATTGGATGCTAATGGGACTGGCTCAAAAATTAATTTCAAATCTGAGGTCTGAACCAAGGTAATATCACCTGAAAGTGACTTCAGAAAAATGCTGAATATTTCTTACATGTAAGAAATGAAATTCTGAGCCTTCCAGCTTTGGCCTTCGCCCATGAGTTAGTCACTGCCTGTTGCAGTGGCCAAAGCACCAGCTTTGTGGTGAACGTGGGACGAACTGGAGAAAGAGTTCATGAATGCTGAGAGGGCAGGGACTTCTCCGATGTGAAGATGAGGGCCCTAAGCTAGGGCTAATGGAGTGGCTGTGATGTATGAACCCAGCACTGAGAGCCAAAAGGCTCCAAGGGAGCCAAGGGGACTTTCTCACACATGTGGCCATTGTGGGCAGATTTCATCCGATGCAATTTAAAAGATATCAAGCTCTTTCCTAATGTCATTTGTCTTTATAAATATCTACTGCAGTTGACAAAGGGCTGTTCTGGGATCTCAAAAAGGATAGGAACTAGAACTCAGAGCTGGAAATGGGAGTACAGACTTGAGACAGAAGTTAGGTTGGCTGTCTGGGGCACCCCTTACACTTCTGTGGAAGGAGGATTTCAGCTGTTCAGCCTCCTTTAGGTAGAGTGGTGTTTCGGGCTCACTGCTATTCATCCTATGTTAGTATGGTATATAACTGTTAAAACCCATACCACTCACCTCTCCTTTACCAGCCTGTGTGACCTCTTACTGAAGTAAGGTCACCAAGGCTCAGGCCAGTAGGTGACAACCAATACAGTCTGCACTGCACTGTGGCTCCTGATTTCTCCTGCCTATACTAAGACAAGACTCACCAACACCAAGGCTTGGGTTGCCTTCCTGCCCTGGACCCATGGCTGCCAATGGTGACCTCAAGTGTCTACTGAGCTTAGGTGTGCTGAATAATGCCCAAGAGTTGTCCATGAACCTGTGCAAACACACGCTGAACTCCTGAGAGGAAAATGTTTGTTCATTCCTTGAACCCTTATCTGATGCACTGTAAAAGTTAAAACAGGCCAAGGAATTTGGCTCAAGAATAGTGATGGACAAGGAAAGGAGATCAGTGTAGTGTGCCCAAAAGGGGTTCTTGATGCAGGAGCATTTTGAAACAGCTGGCAAAAGGAGGGTACAAACCACAAAGGAAGATGCAGTTTGGTTTAAAAGGAAGCCTGAGGCTTTTTTTTTTACTATAAATTCAGTTTTGAAGTTGCCTAAGCACTTTTTTTCATCCTACCTCATTCTTGTGTGATGGCCAGGTGCAGAGAGTAAGCAGGGGAACTTCATCACCTTCTAAATACTTTGCAAGCCATTTGCATCCATCACCACCCCCTGTGTCAATGGCTAAAGCAGAAGTGACCAGACGCCAACCAGAGCAGCTGGTAGCAAAGTGCTAGTGTTGCATACATGCAATAAAAACAGCCATTTGAATGCCTTATTCCATTGCAGATTTTTCAAATAAGGTTTACATCCAAGGATCTGCTTTATTTGCAACACCTAGGCAGAAACATGAACAAGAAGGGTTTCTCATAACAGTGGTTGTTATCGAAGTACTGTTGTTCAAAATCTCCATCTCACTTGTTGGATACTATCGCTTTAGATGATGATTTTGCAGTATCACTGGTATATCCTGTGTGATACCCTTAACTAAAAAGTGTCTCTGCTGGCAATTGATTTTTCTGCTGGTGAGAGAGCTCACAATGCAACCTAAGTAAGAGTACAGTCAAATCAAGTTGTTTCTAGAGTGCACCACTTTAGAAAGACATATTCAAAAGTTCAGTTCTCAGCTGTGCCTATGACCTGTGCTGTGACCTGTGCCAAGTCTCTTCATTTTCTCATGCTTCCTTTTCCGTTCCAACTTTTTTGCATTTATCTCTACAGCTTGTGAGCTGGGCAGATGAGTTTCATTTTGTTTGTACAATGCATACTAGACCGGAGCTGTCAGCCTGATTTGTGCCTCTTGGCACTGCCAGTGTTACCAGTTCTTGGGGATTTACTGAAGGTCTGCATGTTTGGAGGCTGTCATGAAGCCTCCTTTCTTGGGATGTTGCACTGAATTTATTTTTCATTTAAAAGAAAAGTAGATTTTCAGGCAAGCTTGAAAACGCACGCACTAGAAATTCATACTTGAGAATATATGCAGAGGTGAGGTGGTGTTACTTTTAACATTTGGTGTTAGCAGAATGGCAGTAATACAGAAAGGACACAAATGACCTAGCCACAACAGTAAAAGCAGTAGAGAGTCAAAATGTTCCTGTTGCAAAGGCACTAGACAAGCAAACATCTAATTACCATGTTTTAACGGTATGGAAAACCAGCCAATTTACCAGGAGTTACATAATATATCCGCATATTCTGTTTACAGAGGAGGATGCTGCCATTCAAAGGCTGTGGGGTTGTCAGTGGGGTTTTTTTACCCTTTTTATCAGGCCAGCCCCATGCTTCTCTGCACTCTGCCACACACAATGCTGGTGGCCTAGCACTCCTTCCCTCCTCCAAATAGCACTGCTGAGCCAAAATCTGCCTGCTCCCTATATGCTGGACAGGGCAGCCCTCCAGGGAGTAAGGAAAGGGGTTGGCAAGGAGGAAACATAGACTTTCTATTTGATTATTGTTGATTCCATGACTAGCTTCTTATGGAGTGCGGTGGCCTACTAGCCTGCCGCTAAAACGGGAATAATGAGTCATTATTCTGGCAATAACAATGTGCATCTTTATTTAATTCTCCTCCTAGAACCCTGGTTGCCAGCAGGTGATGCAGATTGCCCAGGGTGGGTGACAAGGGGGGACGGCCAAGCAGCTGGAGTCAGTGCTGGGGGCACTTGGGGGGTGTATGTACACCATGGCAGCAAGGTGACAGCACCCAAAAGTCACCTCACACACGGACCTTTTGGAGAGGTTCTGGGGAGAGGCTCACCACCCCTGAGGGCTGAGCAGAGTGCAATGCATTGGGGAGAAGTGAGAAGCCCAGGGGCAGGGCTCCAGTCCAGAGCCAGATGCCTCTCATTGTGTTAATTTTCGTGAACAAAATACAAAAGCCAGTTTCTGGAACTGCCCCTCCCAAGGTGAGAGGTGAAATTTCTTGCCCTAGGTCACCCCTGGAACCTGTGGCAAAGTCCAGCCTGCAGGCAGATTTGTGAAGGGAGTGAGGAGATGAGACCTTCCTCAGATCTTATCTACCTGCATATTACACCTTGAGACTGTAGAGGGAAAATATTTTTAACTTACAAATAATTCGATAAATTTTATCTTGAGGTAAGCAATTCGATAAATTCAGCCTTGAGGCAAGCAAGTCAAATGGCTCACTTTGGTAGCTTTGTGCTCAGATCCATCCTAGCTTGGTAGTTCCTGAGTTTCCCGTTTTATCTGATGCTGAGGGGGTGCCCAGTGCAGCTCCACCGTGCCAGCCACAGCTGTGCTGCACTCCACAAAGGGCACCTGCTCAGTCCCAGCACTGCTGCAACCTGGCATCAGCCCTCGCTGGGCTGGTGTGCTGTGTACAAACCATTACATGCAATAACAAGTAAAGCACTGCTTGAACCTTAGCACAAAGAAGCAAAAAACCAAAACAATAAATGCATTTTCCACAAGGGCAGAGACAGCGGCCTTTGAATAGGAATTGCTGGATCGGCTTATGACTCAGCTGGCTGCTCCCAGAGCACTTCAGCACATGCTCAGCTTGGGATGGCAACTGAGGCTCTGTTGGCTTTGTTGGATTCAAAAGGAAATGCAGGCAGAGATGCTTTGGAAAGGTGTGGGACATGGGAGACGTCTGTAGCACTGGCAGGGCAGGGGACATGTGTTGCCCACACATCCTCCCCCAAGCGATGCGGTCACCCCGGCACAGGCGGCCGCTCCAGAGGAGGCCGAGGGTGAAGTGGCGGGCGAAGGGCAGCCCTTGCTGCTCCCAGGGCTCGGCATGGCACGGCGTGACGCGCACGGCGCTTGCGGGATGCGTTTCACCACTCGGGTCAAGCCCTGCTTGTTGGAGTGGGAGGAGGGAACCAGCCCAGGCGCCAAAATGTCTGTGACTCTGCTTAGATCATAGTTATAATGTTTTTCTGCATACAGATCTACGCAAATAGAAAGAAACCATTCATCTCAGCTGGGAAGACTGGCAGTCTTTGGAGTCACCCTGTCCACTGATAGCCAGCCACCTTATTTTTTGCCCACTCTTTGATTTCTGCCCTCCTCCCCCCACCAGCACTGTTCCCAGGGCATCGTCTCCGTGAAACAGCCTTTTGTTCGTAGGTGCCTGAAGCCAACGCGCCTCTTTGACTGGCTGCCTCATTTCACACCGACACCCTTAACTGCTGGTTTCATCTTCCTGGTAGCGATTGTCTCAGATGAAGTTTCAGTATCACTGTTTCTCATCTGCGGCTTGAGAGTCCCATTTTCACCAGCCAAAAGCCAAGTGCCTTGCACTTGCCTGACCCCTGCAATTACCAGCAGGACTCTTGCTTCACAGCACTGCAGCCTCTGGCCATGGGGAACCTTTGGAGCAGGGGCCATTTGGATAAGCCACAGGAGACCTAGAAACAGCAAACTTTGCTTAAAATGTCAGGTTCTTCCTGTAGTTTCTTTCAAATTCACTGCTGTGACCTCACTTGCTGTGAAGTACAGTTTTGATTACTGTGTCATTTGAATGCTGCCTCTGATGGCAGAGTGCCTGTCCTGACCTCTGGAGGGTCTTCCTGTTTTCTATTATTTTGCTTCTTAATCAAAGAAGAAAGTTGCTAGCCACCCCAGGCTGCGAGTCGGCCACAGGTCTTCATGGACAGAAGTGCAAAAGAGAGCATTAAACACAACTATTTGAGGATTTCTTCCTCACAATGCATATTTGTGCAAGAACTTTGTGCAAATCTCCTGGTGCTGCTCAGGATATTCTCCTAGATGCACACTACCTTTGGTTTTCATTATACCATGAGCATACATCTGACTTCAGCCAGCAGATTTTAGTAGCTCTTCAGCAAACCCCAAACATTTGCCAATACCTCCAGTGGTGTGAGGAGCCCACAGCGTGAACCTCTTAGAAAATGAAGAGCAAGGTATGGCAATACAACAGATTGTGTGGTGTCATGGTTTCAGTGGGAAAATGGCAAGCCCATCATGTGCCCATAATTCTGCTGCACAGAGTAGGTCCATTTCTGATTTCAGGTATCACATTCCAGCTGCAGTGCATGGGAGCTGGGGCTGGGCCCTGTCACACCATTGCTGTGCTGCAGGCGTGTTCAGGTCCAAATGTAAACTTTGCAGAGCAGTAAAACACCCCCAAAAACTGGTGGCCATTGCAGTTCTCATGGGAAGCTTGGCATTGGAACAGATCACATTTACTCCAAGTCCCCTAGAAATCTGCAGAAATTAGGCAAGGCAAGCAAGAAAACTCAGAGGCCAGGACTTGCCTGCCTTCCTACAGGTTCTTCTCAAATAGATATTTGTCCTCTGAAGGAACAAGATGTGATGGGATTAAGGCTCATGGTGCTGCTCACCAGCTCTGCTCAAGGGCTGGAGGAGGGTTAGGCATTCAACCCTGAGCTGGGGAAGCTAACTGGCTCTGCTCATGAATCACCCCCAGCACTCCACTGTCCTGTGTGTCAGTACAAACTGTAGGAAACACAAGCTTGTCAGTCTGGGCAACATGCTCCAGCACAGGATATGGCCATGCCTTGGCTTCCTCAAGACAAGAAGTATTCTGCTCTTCTGACAACATCCCAACTTTCAGGGATGGATGCAGCCATGGTACTGAGGGGGAGAGAAAAGCTGCCACTCAGTTTTTTCTCTGCACTAACCAGTGGCAGCTAATTAGATGGCAAATGTCTCCCCATGCCTTGTGGCTCTCCTAGGAAACCCTGACTTGGCTAATCATTTTAGCATAAACTGCAAGAAAACTCTGGCTATCAGAAGAAAATGAGCTCACATTAAAACTATCACACTGCCTTTCTTGGTGAGAAGAATAAAACTTCCATCTATCACTCAGATAATTTCAGACACACTGTGCATGATCTGTTGGGTTCTTCCCCTTCATGCTATTATCAAGAGTTCAGCAGCCACATCAGCTTTGTCTTCAGTTCGAGTATTTTCCTGTTTTACTTTCACTGCGTCTTATCAAGTACAGACACTGTTCTTTGATAACTCCACAGATAACTTCTCTTTCTGGACTTTCATTTTCACCGTTCATGAAGCAACTTACATGAGTGCATCTCCATATACTTCAGGAAGCTCTGGAAGGGAATATCTGAAGGCAGATGGGGTCTGATTCTCCAGTACCTCATGCTGCCCTTCATAATAACATAAAGCTTAAAGACCTTCAAAGCAATTTGAGGTGTGGGAAAGGAGAATCCAGTTTCACAGAATTACTAAAATCCCGTCTGCTTTTCATGATGAAGTTGTATGCTGGTGGGCATTGTGTCTCTAGAGAATAATTCTCACACAGAAGACACAAGAATTCTGTAGTAGTCACAGAAGGCAGCAGTTGGCTATCCCAGCCCCTCGTGCCTCATTTTAACAGTGAGCCTCACGCACAGAGGCAGTGGAGGCTTGGCCTCAGGTACTAGGTGGCTTGGGAAGATGACAGATTTTTTAGCACTTAGGATTTTCACTGCCACCATGGTGCCCAGGTGCCTACACCAGAGATGTGCCTCCAAAGCAGCTGAGCAACTTTCCTTCTTGTTTCTGAATAATCTCTCATGTCCATCACCCCAGTGGCGAAAAGGAAAACGTGCTACAGACAGGATATACCTCAATTTGTTTTTTTACCAGACAATATTTTTTCCAGTCTTCTTCATATTAAATGTCAGCTTCTCTGCTTTGGGACAGCTAGCTACAGGTATGTAAACCCAAAGGTGTGATTTATTCACTTGTGACCCTCTCTCCCGCCCACAGCCAAACAAATTGGCAATGCTTTAACAACAGCTGCACGTGGCAGCTCAGAACACAACCAAGAAAATTACCTGGCACAGTTGCAAGCTGTTCACCGCACTGACAAACAGTTGCCAACCACTTTCTTCTGCTCTCCAAGCTTAATCATGTTACAGACACCGCTTGGAAACCACATCCTTCTGTTGCAGTATGACTAGTCGCCACTGCTTATGACTCTTTCTGATTAAATGCATGAATGCCATGTTTTATCACAGAGAGAAGTCACCACGGATGTTCAGAGGATCCCCAGGCTGCACAGAAGATGCTTTGCCCACCAGCTGCAGAAACTCACTTGAAGCACCAGGACCTCCTTTGCCTTTAGTCAAGTGCTATCCTCATCCAGTAGTGAACTGCTTGGCACTCTTTCTCCAGCGCTTTTGGCTCACACATTACCTGCTCGATAGCACATCACTGCTGCTTTACTCAAAGGAAATGTAACAATCCTGCCAGGGATGTAAGGGAAGAAATTCCCTTCTCATAGACTGACTAGAAAGAGGCAAATTCTCTGCCTACCAGCAGGAACGTGCCTATGAATAGTCACTGTGTAAACACAGATTGCATATTGCAGAATGACATCGAGCGTAATTACCACCAGCCATCTCTTCCTCGAATTCAATAGACATTGATATTTATACCCAGCCTTTGAGGTTTAGCATGCTTCAGCACAAATACACATTTATTAATACCACATAACACCAGGACTTTTAGACTCTTATTGAATCTTATGCCACTCACAGATATACATTTTTTCCTGGACTGTCATGCTTGAAATAAGTTAAGCCAAGAGTGAATGATCTTTCAGCAGCATTAGTAATATATTTAAGGCCACATACGGCATTATTTTCCTTACTTCCCTTCACCAAAGTGGTATTTATAGAGGGAGCTGCATTCTGCTCAGCAGTACATTAGTGCTAATGATATATGACTCCAGTGGTTATAGCAGAGTTGATCTGAATATATATTGACAAAACAGGGAGTGGGAATTTGGCCCAACATTCTCAGAATAAGAGTCCTAGGACTGGAGTTATGCCAGGGAAGAATTTGGTCCATACTCTCTCTGAAATAAGGGAGACAAATGATGCAAAAAACAAAACTGCTCTGAAGTCTGTTTACAAGAAAATCCATGATCTCCAGTGATTTAGAGTCCAGCTAGAGGAAGGTTAAGTTCAAGAGCAATACAACCTGACTAAAACAAGCTATTTCTCCCTGTAAAATGACCTTTTAATAGAAATAAGGACAAATAAAATTCTTAAGACATGACCTTGCCATGGAAATACAATCTTTTCTATGTTCTCCATCTCAGACCCTGTGCTGTACAAACACATCACTTCACCTATAAAGAAGTCTCTGCTTCTACTGCCCAGTATTCTCACGAATCTTCATCAATATAAATGCTTCAGTGGTCATAGCAAATAGTCTGGTCTGTGTGCCTGAGGTTCAGTTATACCAGACAGATCTGGAAGTTAGCAGAGCAAGATGCAATGACCCATGTTATTATTCATTTATTTGTCCAAACAGGAGTTGAGTTCTGTCATTTCCAGCTCAGGAGACCCAGCACTGAAGCAATGACTGCCAGGGTTTCACCAGCAGAGCAAGGTGCATTGGTTACACCCTTTTTTCCTTCCAGACTCACCCTCCCTTTCCCCTCTCCTGACATTACAAACAGAGCTCATGTCTACTGCAACATTGGGCTGAAATAGGTCCAGGGAGTCTTCAAGGAAAAATCTACATGCAGGAGTCATGAATTTCCATCCAGCGGCAGACAGCCAGCAGGCTAGAGGAGAAAGAAGCAGAAAGGAGATAGCTGATGTTGGTCCAGGGAAACTGCTGCTCCTTCCCTCTTGCTCTGCAGTGCCAGATGGCCGGTCCCATCCTGCTTGCTGCATTTCGGTGTGTCACAGCAGGCACTGCCTAGCTGTGCAGGAGGGAGGGAGGTGGAAGTGCCAAGGTTAGCAGGTTGTGAGGCTCTGCACAGGCAAATTGTGCTGCTGATTCAGTCAGCCAACTCCCCTGCAGGGGTCTTTCTTTAAGGCTGAATCTCAACACCTCTCCTGTCCAAGAACTTCCCCAGCATCCAGACAGAGATGAATGAAAGAAGAAAACACACCACGCAAACAAGCCTTCAGCACTTAGCTGATTTTGCTGGGGAAGATCCCATGTGCTAACTGCCTCCACTCACACGCCTAATTGCTTCTAAGTGTGGTACCTTCCGAGAAAATCCCACTTGCACTGACATTCTGGTTTTTCAGGGTGTAACCATTGGAAAAATGAAATAGGGTAAAAACATTTTTTAAATAAAAATAAGCCAAGTCCCTAGCAGATGCATATCTTTCAGCACTTCAGCTCTTCTTTGTCTAAAAACTAGGAATAAAACTCTGCCATAATTTAGCCTGATCTTCCAATATATTTATGTTAATTTCTCATGGATTTCAATGAGAAATGGAGCTAAACTATGTGCCATATCCCAAAAGCTGCTAAGTTTTGTATTTGCATTTTGTATTTGAAAATAATGAAAGCCATAACTTTGCCAGTGAATACAGGAAGCTAATTTTGCTTATCAGCTCCATCCTTAATGTGGCACCATGCTGTACCAAGTGTTTCATTTGCAAAATACAAACAGACAAGTTCTGCTGCTTGAGAAACATTATGGGTTTTCAGTCAGACAAAGACATTTGTGTGTTTTGAATTGGCCAGGCACAAAACTGAGCCAAAGCAGTGGGAGGAAACAGGCAGCAAACCCCCAGGTTCCAGTTCTCTTCCCCAGCCAGCTGCCTCCTGCTTGCCCTCTTCTGGCTCCTTGGCTTTTGAACTCTTGGCCTCATGGTATCCCAGCTGCAAACGGAAAGCTCGAGGTGTTTTGCCCAGCCTGATATACACAGTTGTGGTTAGGCTGTGCTCTTCAATGATACACACTGTAGCTGGGAGCCAAGGCAGGAACACCCACTTTCCACTCAAAGGCCAGCAGCAAATTTTCTGTCTTCTTGAGGAAATCTTGCCACTGGTCCACAGCGCCAGAGGACACCTTCATCGCACAGAGATGTCACAACTGCAGCTTTGATGCAGACACGTGTTTAGGAGAGGGACGAAACCTCAGGCACATCCTTACCAGTGCTGGAACTGGTGCCCTTCCTTGCGGCTGTGCAGGCACTGCTGAGACCCGGACTTGTCCCTGCTCCGCATCCTGCCTGTCCCCAGGCATCCCTGTCTGCCCCATGAACTCCACCTCCTGCAGTCCTGGAGGAGAGGGTGTTTTCTGCCCCCACGGGTAGTCCTGCTGCTGTCATTAAATCTGTTTTGTAGGACTATCATCAATATTAATAGGAATACATTACAAAGGATTACTTGCAGTTCACCTTTTGCAGGGTCTAATGACCAGGCTGTCTTTGTCCTGATTTTCAGATACCTTTTTTTTTCACTTAATACATTTCCCCTCTGTATTGCTCCCAAAAATTGTACAAGCTGAAACATTTCCAACTTTAATTTGAAGCAAAAAGTATTTTTTTCCAGATGATCCCTATTTATGGGCTTGCAGCACTGGCCAGTGTGGTCTCAGAAGGCTGAATTGAAGTAAACAACATATTGAAATATATTTAGTGAATTACCATGCAAACCACAGAAGAACATGAAGAGAGAAAGAAGAGGTTTCTTGGTTAGGTAGTGATTTAATGTTTTCTGTCAAAGAAATCAGATATTAAAAGGCCTATTAGGACACTGAGCTCAGCTTTCCTGGGCCAGGCCATAATTGTTTCATATGATAAACATAATTTCAAGTGTTTTATCTAGTTTGGGTTTGAACCCTGCAAATGAAAAGGCATGTACCCCCACCCTCAAGGAAGAATTCCACAAACTATCACATCTCCCTGTCTCACACAATTAACTGAACACGCATTTGGCAGATTAGGATGTGTAATAGTAAGGATGGGAAGTCACTTTATAGTGTCAGTGTGCATAACATCACTCAGGGCACAAACATTGTTTGTTGCTCTTCCTTCCCCTAAAAACATTTTATAAATGCTGTGCAAATGATATTAGAACAGTGCAAAAAAATTATGATAATGAAGGCAGAACTATCACTCATTTGACATAATGTCAATGGGCTGGATTTTGGCCTCAAGAAACTACATTGTTTGCCTGTGTATATATGTTCAGTATGGCTTTACTGAATGACTCATGCAGCCATGAAATATAAGGCATGTGACATGTGTCAATCAGCTCATTTAATCACAGCACTTTACTGTGGCAGTCAGGGAGCTGGGTAAGGCTCCAGAGCTGCGTGCTCAGGTATGCTCTCTCTTCCTGCTTCTGGGCAAAAGTTGAGGATCTTTTAATTTCGTATGGGATTTCTAGTCTTGCAGCAATCCAGTCAGAGCTGTTGCATGGCAGCTGCCCCCTCCTGTCCTCTCTCTCCAGGCTGCTGGATGTCTATGAATAACAAATGTTTCCACTGTATAACAAGTTCAATTTTTACAGCACTTGATCTTGTCAATCTAGTCTTTTCAGGAAGCATCAAGCTGTTCAATAATGTATGAACAACAAAAACACTGCACACTTGTAGAGTAGGTGCATAA
Source organism: Tichodroma muraria (assembly GCA_013390105.1). Classification (NCBI taxonomy): domain Eukaryota; kingdom Metazoa; phylum Chordata; class Aves; order Passeriformes; family Sittidae; genus Tichodroma; species Tichodroma muraria. The sequence goes on from WAAG01068085.1 coordinate 128,387, forward strand.
TTTAGGGAAGGATCATGTAGATTTTGTAAGCACCCCATTGCACCTGCACAGCACATTGCCACCAGACTGACTGTTGTGGGACACACAATATGGACAGTGCAGTCATTCTACAGATCATCATCTCATTGCTCTTGAAAAAATTGTATGTTCATTGCTCTGTGCTCCCTTACAGAATGGTTGTGCAGCAGATGGTTGTTGGGTGTGATGCTCTCTGGAAGACAATGGAGATGCTTTTTGTTCAAATTCCAGGTGGAAATACTGCAGCCTCAGCAGGAGTTCAAAGCTGGTATCACACTGCTAAGACACAGAGTATGTTCTGGGGGATGAAGGCAGCTCAATGTTTGGATGCACCTGTGTCTCAGACAATCTGTTTGAACAATGTTAACTTGAAGGCTGCATAAGGCATTAGGAGAAATTTGACCTTCTAGCAAAGGCCAGCACATCTCAGCCACTCCTACGGCAAGGGCAGCAGTCCACACCTGGCTGAAATGTGTCTGCCAAAAATGTATCTGATGATTTCAGGAGACAGAGTAATCCTTACTTCCTTTGGAAGTTTGTTCCTGCCTTGTTGTTTCATCATAGTGTTTGTTTTTTAAACTTTGTAGAAGTTATGATCATTGATGATAAAAATCTGTTTAAACCAGTAACCACTTGTGCAAATCTATCCCAGCAGGTCAGTAATCTCTATGAAAGGATGTTATGATCTCAAGCCAGTATGCTCCATATCATCAAGATTTTAAAAAAAATCTACACCTTACCTTTACACAGCAATAGTTCACAGCCTATCTAGGTGACCTCAGCAGAGACAACTGATTGGGTTTACAGAACTGACAATCTTTGTAAAATTTCCAGGCAGGTCAAGATGCCATGCTGCTTGTAACTCAAGTACCTCTTAATTTCAGCATTCTGCTTTCCTTTATGACTCAGTAGCTGGGCAAGAACCGAAGGAAATCTGCAGCAGTGGATGGCAAGCGAGGTACAGTTGAATCGTAAAAACTGCCAGACAATTGTGAAGGGAGCACTGGATATTTTTGCATACTTTGTTAGAGCAATAAGCTTACAAGGAGGACTTCCAAGAATGTGGATATGTTCACGAAGAAACCAGCTTTTACAAAACCAGGCTTTTATTCTGAAGAACTTATGCACATGTTTAACTGAAAATGGAATAATCCAAGAGCTCAAAATCAGGCCCACATGCACAAGCCTTTGCAGGCAGCAGGATTCCGCAGTTGTTGTAAACAGAGCACAAAAATGGCGTTTTACAGAAGCATTGTCACACGGAGTCCGGCAGTTCATTTCCAAATACAACATCTAGAAAGAGTTCAGGTGTTTTGAAAATTGTCATATTGTCTCTAGTCTATACACTAATTCTCTAAGACTGATACTGGATAAGCACTGGCCCTGTTAAGTATGTCTGATCTCTATTAGCATTAAAACTCTTTTATTAAAAGAAAATTCAGAAGGGAAAAATGAACTCCAGAAAAGATACCCAGTAGAATTTTTGCTGAGGGCAAAAAAGGGTTTTAGGCGACTTCTATTTGCTGCATTATTTCCAAAAACAATGAAACACTTTCAAAGTTTATGTTTCTCTTGACATTTCTCAGATACTAAAGTACTGAAAGGCAAGACTGGGAGCCACAAAGGTACTTAAGTGCTTCTTGTTTAATTAAGGGTTGGTCAACCAAATACTTAAGCATCTAGGCATGCACGTCCTGCTTTCTTTCACAAGACATTTGTGGCAGAACAGAGACTAGATACCAAGTTTCTTGAATTTTAAACTGCCTTACAAGTCAGCCTAACTTTCACACCTTGCTAATGGAAAAATTTCCTGGGTTTAAGGGACTGTGCTGAAGATCTGAAGTTGTCACTCAAGGCAGAAATAATTTCAGCAGGGGAATGGGACCCAACCAGGTTCCTAAGAATGTTTAGTCATGTGTACTTGTCACAGTTGATATAAAATAAACGAATGGATGCTATTACTGAAATCTGAGTATTTGCAAATGTTCCGATCTTAAATATTAGGAGTAACTCAGCCAAAATCTTTCTCTTACCTGTTTTTCAAACTTATCTGCTACCATGCTTGCCAATGGGCTTGAGTGTTGAACCAGACACTTTAACAGCAAAAGACTCAAAGTAATCTTACTTGAGCTGAAGAGTAAACTCCCCTTTGCTTGCGGCTTAATAACACTGATCCTCTATGGCTTCTTTGAAAAACTCCTATTTCAGATAACATTATCATGGAGTTCAGCAAGAAATAAAAGGCTGTTTACATCATTCACGTAGTTTACTTATATTTTAGCATTACATTCAGATTACACATGAAAACTAACCAGTTTGGCTACCCTTTTCCCCTGGTTTAAATAGCACCATGCTGCAGTATGTAGGATTCAGACATGGCACAGCAAGTACCTGCACTCAGACAAACAAACTCTTTTCTCATGTTGGGATGCCATTTCTAGTACACTGTTTGGGGGGGAAAAAATGAAAACAAAATCAAACAAAAAAAACCCCTTCCTATTAATGTATTCCTCCCCAAGCATTTTTATGTTTGCCTGTGACTGTAACATTTGGATGCATTCCCAACAGTGAAGTGTCCCTCTGTTGAAGGCTGCTCTGCCTGAGGAAAAGACCCCTTTTCAAATGGATAGAAGGGAAAGGATGGAGAATGTTTCTGTGGATGTGATTCTACTTATGGTGACGAAGTCTGATCTGAGAAACTTTTCAGTAGTTCTCAAAGACAGATCTAGGTTCAATCAGTCTCCTTTAATATATGTAAATTACTAATTGCATTGTGCCCTTTTTAGCCAGTCAGTTGACTAAATTACACAACGCTTCATTTTGCAAAAATAGAAAGTATTCCCAGGCAAAGCAAATCACAGCTCTCAACCAGCTGATCTAAAATTCTTTCTCTGAGAAACCTTGAAAACAATGTAACATCCCAAATCTGCTTAGAAATTTTGTAGACTAACAGCATTGTTCCCATTAAAAAATAAAAAATAAAATCCTTCTATATCATCCTTTCAAAATGGGAATTATATAACACTCGACATTTAATGAACTTTTATTGACGTCGGTGGGACTACTTATGCTGAAGCTCCTGTGTGCGCACTTAAAAGCTAAAGAGCACAGAGGCAAGGGAAACTGCAGTGATGCCGTGATGCACAAAAAGAGGTTCATACCCCAGCTCTCCGAGGCTGCAGATAATAGATTTGCCTCTGTCCTAATTATATACTCCATCTCCGTGCATTAGCATGGAGCCTAGAAAACCTGACTCATCACCCCTAACAATCCCAGCGACCTGAGGCAAACACACACACNTGCATGCGTGCTCCCAACTTCCCCAGAGCAAAGACCTCATCTGCTCCTGGCAGCAGCGCAGTCGTGTCCCTGCATGTGCAACCCGCCGCCCTGGCACGGAGAGCGGCTCGCCCCCCGCCCCAGGAGCCGGGCTATCTCGAGAGGATGCGGATGGCGGTGGCCGGGGGCTGGCCCCGGGGTCGGCAGGCGGGCGGGCTGGGGAGCTGAGGCCGGCACCTCATCACACCGGTGCC